>CM069142.1:73215292-73342792 GCA_035221665.1 Okamejei kenojei
CTCCGGAGTTCATCCCTTCCCTCTGGACCCCTCCCCCCCACCCCCTCCCCCCCACCAACCCCTCCCCCCCACCACCCCCACATCACAACTCAAACCCCCCCAACCCCACCCTTACCCTCCCCCCACCACCCCACCCCCACACTCATCCCCCCCACCCCCAACCCAAGCCCCGCCCACAGTAGCCCCGCCCCCGTGTAGCCCCCGCCCCCGTGCAGCCCCCACCCCACTGACCCCGCCCCATTGGCCCCGCCCCCCCGTGTAGCCCCGCCCCGTGTAGTCCCGCCCCACTCCCGCCCCACTGGCCCCGCCCCCGTGTAGCCCCGCCCCCGTGCACACCCCCACCCCCACTGGCCCCGCCACCACTGGCCCCGCCCCCCAGTGTAGCCCCGCCCTGCGTAGTCCCGTCCCACTGACCCCGCCCCCCCGGCCCCGCCCCGTGTAGCCCCGCCCCCGTGTAGCCCCGCCCCCGTGTAGCCCCGCCCCCGGGCCGAGGCGGGACAAGATGGCGGAGCGGCTGCCGGCTGAGTGTCGCGTGAACGCGCTGCTGCGGACCGACCCCTACCTGGAGCAGTACAAGGGGGAGCTGCAGAGGAGGTAGGCCCGGCCCGGCCCCATGCTCCCCGGCCCCGGCTACACGCTCCCCGGCTCCAGCCCGGGGACGCCAGGCCCGGCTCGGTCTCTCCGTCCCCGGGATTCGCGGCCCGGGTAGCGGCGCCCGCCCGCCCGCTCAGTCACTCCCGGGAAACCTGACGGGACGGGGCGGGGCGGCGTGAGGATGAGGACGGGCGCCGGCAGCACCCATGGGTGGGGAGCGCGGTACCCAGAGTGAGGGGCACCCATGGGTGGGGGAGCTAGGGACCTGGAGCACCCTGTGCTGCTGAGGGTTGGTGGGACACTCATGGAGGGGGAGGGAGCATATTGGGCACCCAGAGCACCCATGCTTCAGGGAGGGTGGGGGTCAGGGCAGAGACCCGTGGCACCCATGGGGAGAGGATGTGCAGTGCTCCTGCGGGTGGGGTTGGCGGAGGTGCCGGTGGCTGGGACTACTGTGGCGCCCATGGGTGGGGGTGACACCTGGGACATGTGTGAGGGGAGGGAGACCCCCTTGGTGGGGGGTGCTGGGGGGGCCATGGAGGTAGGGGGCTTTTGTTGGCAATAGATGGTAAGGAAGGTAAAGAGTGGAGCTGAGGGAACAATGGGGGCGGGAGGAGAGAGGTGAGCAACGACCTGCGGTGAATGATTAGGACTTTAAATGTTTGGATGGGGTGGTGGATAGAACACAGTACAGTACAGGATGGAACAGGCCTGGGTCCACAAATGCTGGACGTGATGCCAAGTTAAACAAATCTTCCTACACGGGACCCACATGCCTGTATATGCATGTGTCTGTCTAAAAGCCTCTTAAACACCACTGTCGTATCTGCCTCCACCACCACCCCTAGCAGTGTGTTCTAAGCACCCACCATTCTCTGTTAAAAAAAAAAAAAATCTTCCCCCACATATCTCCTTTAAACTTTGTCCTTCTTCCCTTAAAGTTATGTCCTCTAGTCTTTTACAGATCTAGTGTGACATTGCTGGGACAAATGGCCTCCTATTGATTGCAGCCATGTTATGCACAGGGATATTGATATGAACTGTTTATTTGTGTTGGTTGAAAGTCGGCAGAGGGAGGCCACAGTCTAACGTGAAACATCAGAGGTTCAACACCAGGGTGACCTTTTGAAACATAGTGTGTTTATGCAAAGCACAACAAACTGGATATTGGAGCCTGGTGTTTTAGGGAAAGGTTAGCTGGGTGGCAGGAGGAGGTTTGGTAGCGGTGAGAGGAGATGGGGAGGGTGTGGTGTGATGATGGTGTCTGTGGATAGCACTGGAAAGCGTCATTCCATGAGCTGCATGAACGGGGATTTGCGTTCCTCCACTCTCCGATTGGGGTAATTACAGTGTTTAGTGAAGCTGTCCACACAGAGGTGTGTGGAACTGTACTGAAGCACACACGCAAACTCCTTCCAGCATCTCTACACTCATTCTAATTGTAGCTGGTGAATCACCAACATGGTGATGCCCTGTTAATAGCAGCTGCTAGTTATTGCAATGGAAATCCTCCATCAGTAGCCACTGGCGATGAAGCCCAGCACCAGGACCGTCTCTGTTCGATTGGGAAAAATGATGAGTTGTGACCCAGTGGAATGTTCACTGTCTGCTGGGCAGCGCTGGCCCTGTATCCCCGACTCAGGACATTGTAGATATTCTACTCGTGCTGCCCCTGCAAGGTCACTGGAAGGGCAAGTGGACCAAGCAGCGGTCAGTCGCTGGCTGTACGCGGTCGTGTGAGACCAGCATTGCTGGCATGCCTGACGTCAGAACGCTGACATGCTATTTCCAGCCCTGTCAAGTCAAGAGTGTTTTATTGTCTTATGACCCAGATAGAACAATGACATTCTTATTTGCTGCAACAGAACAGAATATGTAATCATAATAAATAATATGATAAACGAAAGAGAAAAAAAAGTTCAGTGTGTGTGTATATATATACGCATACTTACACATGCACGCATACTCAAAAAACAAACAATAACAGAGCAATAATAATACTCTATTGTAGTTCAGAGTTTATATGAGGTTGTAGTGTTTAATACGCTGTAGGGAAAAAGCTGTTTCTGAATCTGGACGTTACAGTTTTCAGGCTCCTGTACCTCTTCCTGATGGCAGTGGTGAAATGAGTGTGAGGCCGACTCCAATAAATCCCTTTGATGGTGGGGAGGTCAGAGCCGGTGATGGACTGGGCAGTGATCACAACTTTCTGAAGTCTTTTCTGCTCCTGCACGTTCAAGTTGCTGAACCAGGCCACGATGCAATCAGTCAATATGCTCTCTACTGTGCACCTGTAGAAGTTCAAGAGAATCATCTCTGACATACCGAATCTCCGCACTCTTCTCAGGAAGTAGAGGCACTGATGTGCCTTCTTTATAATTGCATCAGTGTGCTGGGTCCAGGAAAGATCTTCAGAAATATGCACGTCCAGGAATTTGAAGTTTTTGACTCTGTCCACCATCTCTTTATGTTGATATAAACAGGATTGTGGGTCCTCATTCTTCCTCTTCCAAAGTCCACAGTCAGTCCTTTGGTTTTGCTGGTGTTGAGAGCTAGGTTATTGTGCTGGCACCATATGGTCAGTCGGTCGATCTCACTTCTATATTCTGACTCGTCCCCATCAGTGATTCGTCCCACAACCGTGGTGTCGTCAGCGAACTTCACGATGGAGTTCCCACTATGTCCGGCTACACAGTCATGAGTATAGAGTGTGTACAGCAAGGGGCTGAGGTGCTCCCCTGCTGATTGTTACTGAGGGTAAAGTAATTCTGCCAATTCGAACAGACTGTGGTCTGTGGATGAGGAAGTCGAGGATCCAATTGCAGAGGGATACGCAGAGACCCGGTTCCGTGAGCTTGGTAACCAGCTTTTTAAAAAAAAATCAAAAGCTTTATTCAATTATTACAAAATAATATTTACACTACAATAAAACAAGCCAGAACCCACCATCATAATACAATACAAACATATATCCATAATAAACTACTATATAACTATGATACAATCCTTATTGAGGATACATTCAACACCCAGCAGAGCCCAGTGGTCCCGGAACCCCCTCAGTGCCCGTGGACAGGGCGTATTCCCTTTCTAACCGCACCCGGGCACGGACGTATCCCAGGAAAAGGGGCAGGCAGCCGGCTGGGGTAAAGCCTTCCACCGCCTGATGCCTTGACTCGCAGATGGCCAGCTTGGCCAGGCCCAGGAGCAATCCAACCAGGACATCTTCAGCCCTACCCTCTCCCCAACGCACAGGGTGTCCAAAGATGAGGATGGTGGGTGAAAAATGCAGTCAGAAGGCAAGGAGCAACCCCTTTAGGTATTGATACAGGGGCTGCAGCCTCACGCACTCCATGTACACGTGGTACACAGGCTCCTCCAGCCCGCAACAGTGCCAGGCGGCTGGCGAGTCTGTGAGCCGCGAGAGAAACAGGTTGCAGGGAACTCCTCGGTGTAGTAGCCTCCACCCCAGGTCCCCGATGTAGAGGGGGAGAATCCCTGCGTAGAGGGACCCACGCCGGGGCCCCCCCTCGCGACCGGAAGGCAACTCCGACCGCCACTTAGTGTCTGGATGGTGGACCAGGTCGAGGAACTGCAGGGTGTGGAGGAGGAGCCCGTACAGGACACGCCTCCCTGTGTCTCGGAGGGAGATGAAGGATGTCGAGGAAAGGCGGCTCATTGTGTGGGACCGTGGTAACCAGCTTGGAGGGGATGATTGTATTAAACACCAAGCTGTAGTCATGGGATACATTATCAGGTGGACAGAGATAAACTCCAGGCAATTGCTGGTATTGCCACTGACTCTAGGAGCGTCTTTGTGGGGATGGCACTGACAACATTGCCACAGCCCTAGGTAAGTGGTGAAGAGGCACACCACCTCTCACACTTCCCAATGCTGGCCCAGAGGGTACCTCCGTGCCCAGGGGGTATCCCCACTGTGCCCATGGGGTATCTGCACCTCCGAACCCCTGAACCAGTGGCAGCAACCCGCCGTCACCGACGGACTTCCCAAAGAGGGAAGTGAAAGGAAGAGTGAGTCGCTGCCTGTTATCTCAATCCGCCTCGGCCAACCTGATCTCCCGGTTGCTCAACACTTTAACTCCCCCTCCCATTCCCACACTGACCTTTCTTTCCTGGGCCTCCTCCACTGTCAGAGTGAGACCTAGCGCATATTGGAGGAACAGCACCTTATATTTTAATTAGGCAACTTACAATCCAGCAGAATGAATATTGATTTGTCTAACGTAGACTTCTCTAACTTTAACTCTCTAACGTAACCTTTACATCCCCTCTCTCTCTCTCTCTCTCTGCCTGTCCCCCACCCTAGTCATGATACTAGTTTCACTGTATAACTCATTATCGCCTGCCCCACAGCCAACAATGGACCATTGTGGGCTCCACCTTTCCTTGATCGTGGTTGCTTTTTGCATATCTGTCATTCATTTATTTGATGTACCTTTTACCTCTCTAGACTGACTCTGAAGAAGGGTCTTGACCCGAAATGTCATCCATTCCTTCTCTCCAGAGATGCTGTCTGTCCCGCTGAGTTACTCCAGCATTTTGTGTCTATCTTTGGTTTAAACCAGCATCTGCAGTTCCTTCCTACACATTGAGACGGGTACATGGGTACATTCAAGCCAGCACCGCCATTCAATATAATCATGGCTGATCATCCATAATCTGTACCCGGTTCATTCCTTCCCACCATATCCCCTGACCGTTATCTTTAAGAGCCCTATCTAGCTCTCTCTTGAAAGTCTAGGACCAGAGGTCATATCTTCAGAATTAAAGGGCGTTATTTTCCACTGACTGCTATCTTTAGGAGCTCTATCTAACTCTCTCTTGAAAGCATCCAGAGAACCGGCCTCCACCGCCTTCTGAGGGAGAGAATTCCACAGATTCATAAACCGAAAAAGATTTCAAAGAATACGGCAGGTGGGACTAGCATAGATGGGAGCATGTTGGTTGGTGCGGACAAGTTGGGCCGAAGGGTCTGTCTCCGCTCTCGATGACTAGCTGTTAATGGAAGGATTGTGGAAGTGAAACTCAAAGCTGCTGAGGCTGCAAATGATCAATAACAATTTCAAAAAGGAGATGGACTTTTTGGATAAACTATTAATGGTTATGAAGCTGAGTGTATAGACAGCTTAGCTTATGTTTAATTGAATGATTGCAAGCTGTTGTAAGAGCAGCAGAAGGCTGGGAGTACTGAACACTGATTGTCAGTGACCTTGTGAAGGATTTACTCCGACCATCTGAATGCCCAGCAGCACAATTATAGATTTAACCTTTCAAATATGAGTTGTGTCTGGACTTGGCACCTTGAATTACAGAATGGGATAGTAAGGAGCAGCTGCTTATGGCCCTGTCCCTGTGATAGAACCAATTTGAGGTGATGAATGGTTGAATTAGAATCCTCATAATTTGGAAGATATCAGCAAAAAAGGTTTCACACCACATTAAATTATACTGGTTTAATTCTTAGGAGATAGTCATAAAGGTTTCCTGGTAAGTAATTACCACTTAAGACATTAAGCAGGTTTTATGCCACCCATTACTACATTTTTCTTTCAGGCTATAGAGCATATGTGGGTTAAAGAAAAGCCTTTAATGACTGTGTTTTTGGCTCGCTGGCAAGAGGGACAAAATCAACAGGTTAATTGAATGATCAGCCTTCCACGGTATGTGCTGGTAGTGGGCACGGTCGTCACTTCCTCGTGGACTCCGGCCAACAGGCCTGTCAGTTGTGCTGACCCCGGCTTATCAGAATCCAGTGGAGAAGGTATTGTCCTAACTCTCTGTGGCCTTGTCAATGCTGCCGTCTGCAAAATGAGCAGCCCTGCTCAAACAAGCCACTGTGAGGAGAGGCGCAACACCTCCTGCACTACTCAATGCAAGCAGAGACACCGGCCGTGGTTTAACACGTATGTCCGTGGACACAAGCTGCCTCCCATCTCATCCTATCCTCCAGCCTCGTTCTTCCTATTTCTTGCAATCCTGTTCACTTGGCATAGTGTGGGTAAAACCTCCCATTTCATCCTCTCCTTCCTCCATCTGTGCCTCTTGTTCTTTATAATGAGTCTGCCTTCCCCAGTCAGAGCCTATGTCCAAGCTTTCTTCTCCCACGCACACGCTGCAGGCAGGCGTGGTCGTACTGGTTTACAGGTGTCGGGTAGGAGCGGAGTTGTCAGCCAGCAGACCCACAACTGAGGTGTGTGTGGCACACTTCATGCTTCTCCTGGCCTGAGAGGCCACTTTTCCTATCAGTTCTGATATCAGTTTGGTGGGAGATTGCAACCTTCACGTGGTCCGCCCTGTTTCGACAACTGCAATCAACCTGTTGTGCACGATCAAATAAGATCAAATAGAACGAGTTGTCCTACAACTTTAGGCTGTGCACACCGTACGCAAGAAGAAGAAGAAGGTGCCTGAACTCTGTACTTCAGACAATTGCAATTTGCCTAAAGTCAGAGTTGTCCACCAAGGAAACAGGCCCTTCGGCCCACTGTGGCAATACTGATCACCATGTTATCCACACTAATCCCACTTGCCTGCATTCATTCCATCTCTCTCTGTATCATTCAGTATCTGTCCAGATGCCTGTTAAATATTGTTCCTGTTCCTGCTTCCACCACCATCTCCTTCAGATACAGACTACTCTGTGTGAAGAATTAACCTTGGATCTCCTGTAAACCTCCTCCCTCTAATCTTCCACCTTTGCCCTCTAGTTTTAGACACCCTGGAACACACACTGACTGTCCGCTCATAACTTTCTACATCTTTATCATGTCATCTTAGTCTCCTGCACTCCAGGGAAAACAGTCCCAGCCTATCCAATCTCTCGTTATAACTCAAACTGTCCAATCCAGGCTACACCTTTATGAGTATTTTCTCCATCTGCTTCAGCATTATCGCATCTTTCCTGTAACATGGAGATCAGAACTGCATACAATGCTCCGGTGCGGTCTAGTAAACATGTTGTACATTTGTGGCGTGGTGTGAGGGTTATCATACTCATTGCCACCATTGATGAGGACAAGCACCACCTGCACCTTCATCATCATCCTGTCTACCTGTGTTGTAATTATGCACTTGTACCACAAGGACCTCTGTTCAGCAACACCCCCCATGGCCCTGCCATTCACTGGAGGTCCTGCCCTGGTTTAACTTCTCAAAAACATCACCTCATACTTGTCTGAGTTAAATTCCGTCACAAGTTCACAAGCTGTAAGAGTAGAATTAGGCCATTCGGCCCATCGAGTCTACTCCGCCATTCAATCATAGCTGATCTCTACCTCCTAATCCCATTTTCCTGCCTTCTCCCCATAACCCTTAACACCTGTTCCAATCAAGAATGTGTCTATCTCTGCCTTAAAAATTTCCACTGACTTGGCCTCCACAGTCCTCTGTGGCAATGAGTTTCACAGATTAACTACCCTCTGACTAAAGAGGTTCCTCCTCACCTCTTTTCTAAAACAATGCCCTTTAATTCTGAGGCTATGACCTCTGGTCCTAGACTTTCAAGAGAGAGTTAGATCGAGCTGTTAAAGATAGTGGAGTCAGGGGATATGGGGAGAAGGCAGGAACGGGGTACTGATTAGGGATGATCAGCCATGAATACATTGAATGGCGGTGCTGGCTCGAAGGGCCGAATGGCTTACTCCTGCACCTAATGCCTATAGACTCTCCCACCAGTGGAAACATCTTTACCACATCCACTCTATCTGTGCCTTTCATTATTCTGCAAATTTCGATGAGGTCCCCCTTCAACCTTTTAAACTCCAGCGAGTTAGCCTGGACCATTTTTCCAGTTGGTCTCGATCTTGTAATCTATGACAAACCCTCACTGTCTTCCATATCACCAAATTGCGGTCTTTGAAGATGATAGCTGTGCTAACATTATTGGACAGTGATAGTGAGTCCATTGCATTCAGGTTCTTGGCAGTACTGTAGTTGCTAGCTGAAGTAAGACGAGGACTGACCCAGTTTGACGTCCACCATTCTGGACCTTGCATGATGCCATGGTGGTGTTGTACCACTGCAGTCCATTAAGAACAGTTCAAGCACGAGGCGAGGAAGCTTTCAGTCGACATCTCTGGGATCCAAAGTCAACTGTGCCTCGCCACGTGTGTCACCTCTCATTGCTCATACGAGTCTCTCGAAATAAGGCTTTAATTTTAGAGTTTCAATAGTTCAATTTAATAGTTTTAATGTCAGGAATATTCTGAAAGAATGGAAACGTGGAACTGATATCAAAGTTTCACAGCGTGTGAGTCAAATACATAATATCTCCTGATTATTTTTTTTCCTGTGTTTTTGCACCTAAATCAACTTTTGCAGGAACCTTTTTCATAGACTGCCAACCTATACACGAAAAATAGCATTGACCAAGATACTTTAGTGTCTTGATACCTCTGGTCAAGAACCAGAGGACCTATGTTTAAGGTGAGTGAGGAAAGATTTAATAGGAATCTTTGGAGGCAACTTTTTCACTCAAAGGGTGGTGGCTATATGAAACGAGCTTAGAAAATATAGGTGCAGGAGTAGGCCATTTAGCCCTTTCAGAAAGCACCACCATTCAATATGATCATGGCTGATCATCAATATCCCATTCCTGCTTTTCCCCCCATATCCCTTGATTCCTTTTAGCCCCAAGAAGCTAACTCCAACTCTCTCTTGACAGAGGTGGGACAGGAGTATGTTGTGCCTCTTGTGTATCATGGATAAGTTGGGCCAAAGGGCTGGCATCCGTACTGTATGACTCTATGGCATGGATAGCTTCAATCATGGACTATGTCCTCAAATTCTGTGCAAAGAAAGGTGACCTTTCATGATTTCCTGAAGCCAGCGACTGGGAGTTTGAATCAGTGTTGAACCCATGTTACCCAGTGCACTGAACATTCCTGCAGAGTCAATCTGACTGCCTGCGAGCATACTGGCAGCTCCAGGCAGCAGCATCTGCTCTTTGGCAGCTGCCTGATGCCAGCAATGGTCTCTCAGCCCAGATGCACTGCAATATATTTAGTATCTTGTTGGTGTTAACTCTTCAGTGGCTGCGTGTGAAGGATGGTGTGAATGGGTCTGGGCTGTGGGAATGGACAGCTGCACTCAGTGTCTGCCAGCGTACAGACGCTTCATATGTGGCACGCTCCGCATTTTGTTTGAATTGTTAAATATGATCTTGAAATCTGATCTGGGGTTGTTATAAGATGGTGAATTAGTGTCAATCACTGCACAGTTGTGGGCTTTGGTGGAATGTGTCTGGATGTCAGAGTTCTGGCTGAGGATCAATTGAGAGGGTCATGCCGTCTGTCTTTACAGAGCACTTAAGCCATTCTGTTCAAAGGAACTGGTGGATTTTCCCCTCTATGTCAATTAAAATATGTTCTACTTGTAGCATGCATATAATGTGTGTTTATCTTGGAGAATCGCTTTCAAAGGACAACTAAAAATGGAATGAGTGTTTATGCAAGTTGCAGTGTTTCTATCTCCGCTTGCCTCTGCCACTGGGATCCTGCTCGTTCACCAGTGTGTAGGAAGGAACTGTTGATGCTGGTTTACACCGAAGATAGACACAAAATGCTAGAGTAACTCAGCGGGACAGGCGACATCTCTGGAGAAAAGGAATGGATGATGTTTCACAGAGTGCTGGAACTCAGTGCGACAGGCAGCATCTGTGGAGAAGGAATGGGTGACGTTCTGGGTCGAGACCCTTCCTCAGACTGTGTTTCTCTGGGCATGACCCAGCGGCGGTTTCACGAGTTTCTTGGTGAGGTGTTGGAAGCTGCAAGTGGTGGCGTTCCCTACATCACTGCCCTGTGCTGGAGGCAGCCGGTGTCTGATGGAGTGGATGCGGTGGGGTGGATGGGGCTGGTTTGTGTGATGGACGGCTACATCCATAACACTTGGACACAGCTGTTGCCAAAGCTAGTGATAGGATGCTGTCTGTAGGAGTTGGTGAGCGTTGTTGCCAAACCTCCTCCGTCTGAGGAAGCCGAGGCGTTGGTGTGCTCTCTTGGCTGCAGCGTCAGTGTTGTTGGTCCAAAGCAGCTTGTTGGTGATATTTACACCTCGGAGCTTGGAGCTCTCTCCCATCTCCAGTTCACCATTGATGCTGACTGGCGCTAGTGAGCCTTTTGCCCTGAAGTCAGGAATTAACTACTTAGTCTTGCTGGTCTTGACACTGTGTTGCTAATCCTTCCTTTGTCTCATCATTGTTTGTGATCTTGCACACTATGGTGGTGTTATCTGCAAACCTGCAAATGGATTTCAAACAGCATTTCGCGACACAGTGGTGAGTGTACGGGGGCTGAGTACACATCGTTGCAGGGCTTGGGTGTTGAGAATTATGGTGGAGGACGTTTTGTTGCCTGCCCTCACTGATTATGGTCTGCTATACGCGTTCAGAGACGTTACTCTTAGATAAATAGTAGAACAGTGCAGCACTGAGCTCCACACCAGCATCAGTCAGTAACTTGGGTCAACCAACCACCTTACTGGTGTTCGACACAAAATGCTGGAGGAACTCAGCGGGACAAGCAGCATCTCTGGAGGGAAGGAATGGGTGATGCTTCAGGTTGAAGGGTCTTGACTTGAAATGTCACCCATTCCTTCTCTCCAGAGATGCTGCCTGTCCTGCTGAGTTACTCCAGCACTTTGTGTGTATCAACGGTGTAAACCAGCATCTGTAGTTCCTTCCTTATGATTGGTGTGATTGTCTGTCAGAGGGTGGATTCCTGTGATGGGTGACTCTGCCCCTGGCATCCTGGGCATTGCCACCAGAGGCAAGGCATGTCAGGTGGCAGAGTTTCTGGTGGTACATGGTGTTGGTTAGTAATCAGATGTGCAGCAGCCTCAGGGGATACAGCCTCAGCAGCCTCAGCAGCACACAGCACGGAGGCACAGCGGTAGAGTTGCTGCCTTGCAGCACCAGGGACCCAGGGTCAATCCTGACTACAAGTGCTGTACGTACGGAGTTTGTACGTTCTCTGTGACTGTGGGTTTTCTCCGAGATCTTCGGTTTCCTCCCACACTCCAAAGACGTACAAGTTTGTAGGTAAATTGGCTTGGTATATGGGAAATTTGCCTTGTGTGTGCGTGTAGGATAGTGTTAGTGTACGGGGATTGCTGGTCGGTGCGGACTCGGTGGGCAGAAGGGCCTGTTTCCACGCTATATCTCTTCATTGGGCTAAACTAAGTCGTGGTGAGGCTGCTCCGTGGGCCGGGGGCCGCACCCTAGAACCTGCAGCTGCTGTGGCCAGAGTTGCGTCTGCCTGCTGCTTTCTGTTCCACTGGGGATATAACCCACTCTGAGAGGCAATCATCTACAGGGTGCTCCAGAGGTATCTCCAGATATAAAGGCGTTCATTACCAGTAATCGTATCCAAACCAATGGGAATGTGTATGCTGAAATGCCTTTTTGGCAGATTTTCTATTTCGAAGGGATGGAAAATGTCAATATGGAAATGCTGCTGTTCTGAAAAGACTGGAGTATAAATTGCAAAAATGCCTTTTGAACTGAATTGAAACTAATCACTTCAGAAAGCTGGCTATTAAAATAAAAACTCTTGTCTACTTTGGAGAGTTCAGATCGATTTCCATGCAGCCGCTGTTGGTAAGATTATTGCTGATTAGTTATCTGCTTGCTTTGTCTCAGCAGTCCTGGTGAACCTTGCTAATTAATCTCCCAGCTGGCTGCACGCTGAGTTTTTCACTTCTGTATGGTGCAGGTGCCCGAACCCCGTGAATGGTCTTGCTCTGATTTCTAATGTTCTCATCTCTTGACCTATTTTCCATCTTTGTGCCATTTCAAAAATCAATTGGATCCAGCCTTTGAGTGCACGAGTCCCACCCTCTCCCATCAGGCAAAAGTAAAACGCATACCTCCAGACTCAGGGAACATTTTATCAGGCAACTGAACCATCCTACCACAACCAGAGAGCAGTTCTGAGCTACTATCTACCTCATTGGTGACCCTCGGACCATCCTTGACCGGACTTTGCTGGCTTTACCTTGCACTAAATGTTATTCCCCTATCATGTATCGGGTCCGGTCGGGGGGAGTTCCCCTCGCCACGGGTACCATGTAATCCCACGCTACCCGCTCCATGGTCGAATAGTCGGCGACTAAACCGTCTCCCCCACCTGGTTTGCCAGGTGAGGTGGGGGCTGTGGACCCTCAACAGGACCAGAAACCACAAGGGCGAGGCGCCCTGTCAAAGGTCGGATGAGCTCCTCGTGAGCTAATGGCCATCCACACTTCAGTATACGTTGCGATCACTGTTGTACATAGCATTGTAAGGCACCGTGCCCGTTGATGTTTGCAACGATGATGATGTATCTGCACACTGTAAACGGCTCGATTGTAATCATGTATTGTCTTTCTGCTGACTGGATAGCATGCAACAAAAAGCTTTTCACTGTACCTCGGTACACGTGACAATAAACTACACTAAACTGGGAGCTGGCACTTGTCTGCACAGAAGTACATGTTCCCTCTAGTTGATTTGTTCTATTTAGACCCAGTCACACAACTTCATGTTTGGACCAACGTTGTCAAATTCCGTTGCTTGCTAGTTTATGTTTGATATGTTGATTGTTAATGATGTTGAGCGATATGGGTCAAAGCTGGTTCAATAGAGGGACATGGTTGGGCCATACTCGACTAGAGTGACTGAGTGAGATCGAGAGACTCGCTCACCCCTAATCCTAGTTTACGCTGGTCAGTGTTCCATTACACACACTTTAGATCGTGATCTTCCACGCCTTCTCCCACTGAGAATCTTCCAAATGATGACAGGAAATGCAGACCCCTAGGAAATAACATTTAGTTGAGGCAACATCAGTGGCCTTCAGAACAACGATGTCTGGGAGAAGGTGATGGATAGGACTGGTTTGGAAGGATATGGACCAAACGTGGCAGGTGGGACTAGTGTAGCTGGGACATGTTGGCCTGTGTGGGCAAGTTGGGCTGAAGGGCCTGTTTCCACACTGTAGCACTCTGTGACTAGTGTAGCTGGGACATGTTGGCCCGTGTGGGCAAGTTGGGCTGAAGGGCCTGTTTCCACACTGCAAATGGTGCTTGATGATTGGAGAGGCATGGTGGGCTGAAGGGTTGTTCCCATGAAGTGGCTCATTTTGGCCTCCAATAAAGCCTCACTTGGGTTTGACGGACAGCACCACATCTTCTACCTGTGTAAGTTGAATCTCACGGGACTAGAACATAAAACATAGAATGGTACAGCACAGGAACAGGCCCTTTGGCCCCACAGTGTCTGTGCCAAACTTCTCAACACCAACACTTATCAGCATGCACATGATCCGTATCCCTCCATTCCTTGCACATCCATGTGCCTGTACACAAGTCTCTTAAATGCCACTATTGTATCTGCCTCCACCACCAGCCCTGGCAGCCCGTTCCAGGCACCCACCACGCTCTGTATGGGGAAAATAATCTTGCCCCGTATGTCTCCTTTAAAGTTTGCCCCTCTCGCATTAAAGCTATGTCCCCTGATATTTTACATTTCCATCCTTGGGAAATGGTTTTGACTGACTAAGGGCCTACTCCTGCACATATTGTCTATTGTCTATCCTATCTAATGCCTCATCATTTTATATCTATATTACTAAAAGTCTGATGTTGATCACTTCTTGTTCTGTATATTGATTTTAGAAGAAACGCTGCCACTTATGGCTCTGATTTTTGGCTATCTTACCCCGTGTCCCCCTCCGTAGCGCAGGACAAGAGGATTTTTCCTATCGATATGAAAATAAAGTTATTAGTGTTTAAAGAAGGTTGAGATTCTCTCCTGAAGGCCACGCCCCTTCCGGAGGGACTACAAAACCCGGAAGTGTTGAGTGCCTCAGTCAGTCTCTGCAAGACGGGGGAGCGAGAGGGTCACGTCTCTCAGTCTGAGCTGTGAATAACACTGAACACATGTCTACTAAACTGTGAGTGGTTTTACTGATCTGTCAGTGCCCTTAATGTGGTTTGAAAACATAGTTTGGAAATGCTAAAGTGGTGTTGCCTTTGGTTTGGAAATGCTAAAGCTGTGTTGCCTTTGGTTTGGAAATGCTAAAGCTGCATTGCCTTTGGTTTAGAAATGCTAAAGCTGCCTTGCCTAATTAAAGTTGCCTTGCCTAATTAAAGTTGCCTTGCCTTCCATATAATTAAAAATCTAATCTTGACTACTTCCTGTTTGCACTTTATATTGATTTTAGAAAAAACGTACGACTGTGATTTTTGGCCATCTTACAGAGGCCCCCTCCGCTCATCAGGCGCCGAGGGATTTTCCCATCAATGAAAAATAAAAGATTTATTAGCATGTTGAGAGTCTGTCTCCTGTCAATCATGCCATGAAGGCCACGCCCCTTCTGGTGGGGGGGAGGGACTATAACATCCAGAAATGTGGGCGTGGCTCCGTCTCTGCAAGATGGTGGAGGGAGAGGTCACGACTTGCTGTCTTTAGTGGCCTTGCACCCTAGTAAGAAACTGCACTTGAATTTGTGGCCTTGCACCCTGCTTGAAATGGAATTTCAAGGAATAGCTGTGAATCAACTGCCAGCCCACCAGCCGTGAGTGAGCTGCCAGTACAACAGGCTTGAGTGACTGAGCCGCCAGCCCAAGAATTCATTCAGCCCACAATGTCCATACTAGCCCTCTGGAAAACCAGTCCCTTCAGCACACAAGACCCATACTAGCGCTCCAGAAAAGTCGTCCTCCCCCCCCCCCCCCCCCACACTGGCCACCAATGTTGGGATTGGTGGAGAGGTGGAATATTGCATTGGTGTGATGCTGGGACCCAACGGGTCCCATTTAGTCTAGTATATATGTATATATATGTGTGTGTGTGTGTGTATTTATATATATAGTTATAAGACGTTTTAACTCGTCCACTGCTCCAACTACAGTGCATTAAAGTCATTATTACATTCACCACTTTGATCTGCTCCCAATCAGACTGTCAGCTCTCTCTATCTTTCCCTCTCTGCCACTTAACGCTTCTCTCCTTGTCCAGTTGTAGTGAAGAGTCCTTGACCTATGTGTCAGCTCTGTCTCTCTCCCCAGTGATGCTGCTTGGCCTGCTGAGTGCTTTCAGCATTCTCTGATCTTTAAGGTCAGGTAGTGGTGAAGTGAAGAAAAGAATGTTTGAACTACAAAAGAGGATAATGGTTCAAGGCAAGAGAGAGAAGTGGTGTGGAAACAAAAGAAACAAGCTCAGCCAGTCATGGTGTAAACGGCTACAGCATTTACTGCCGGAGACAGCGGGAACATGAGTTGTGGCTGAAAGCTGTTCAACGTGCGGTGGGGTTGGGCAGCCCAGTGTGTGTTTGGGTGGACGTTGAGGAGCTGTTCCTCTAGCTTGCATTTTACTCATGGGGCTCAGTGTGGAAGAGCGGGGATAAAGGTCCCAATGGCAATGACAGCTGAAGTGTTTTGTTCTATTGCATTCATATCCAGCTCCTGATATTTTTAGATTTGTATATACGGATACATTTGTGAGAGGATTCCAGTAGCCATGAGGAAACAAGGGGGAATTTGGGACTGAGTGGTTTGACAGCATAATGTGCAGCCACTGATTTCACAGCTCCTGTCAGGACTGTGCATGGCCAGGGGCTCTGCTGCCACAGAGTTTAACTTGGCCTTGAAGGCCCATTGTCCATATCCCTCCAAAATGTGACCTGCTTTAGGATTCTCTCACCAGAGGAAACGTCCTCTCCACATCCACCCTGTCAAAGCCTTTCAGCAAAAGTCTCCGCTCTGAAATATTGCCTTTCCTTGCCCTCCACAGATGCTGCCTGACCTGTTGAGTTACTGTGTTTTACTTGGCATCTATCCATTTCATCCAGGTTACCCTTCACTCTTATCGTCAGCAGATACAAGTGTGGTTCTGATGAGACACCCTGCCCCGGTGCAGCTGGTAAACTGTTGCTGCATCACTTCCAATGCACTCTAATCCATGTGTGGTCTCACAAATGCCCTTCATAACTGAGCCATAACTTCTCTCCTTTTGTGTAGGAAGGAACTGCAGATGCTGGTTTACACCGAAGATGGACACAAAATGTCGGAGTAACTTGGCGGAAGTGGCAGCATCTCTGGAGAGAAGGAATGGGGTGACGTTTCGAGTCTGAATAAGGGTCTCGTCCCAAAATGTTATCCTATCCAGAGAGGCTGCCTGTCCCGCTGAGTTACTCCAGCATTTTGTGTCTTCTCTCTTTTTATATTTGATTCCCCCAGCAATGAACAATAGCATTCTGTTTGCGTTCCTGACCACTAGATGTTTTGTGCAGAGGAGCTGTTGTGGGAAACAGCACCAGGACTCGTGGACTCTTGCATTCCATTCTGTGCTGTTTAGATAAGGTGCTTCTTTCAATGATTAAACTATTGCTGCTTTGGGGGAGACTTGGCTACAGGTGGAGACAGAAACTGCCACTTGCACTGTCCCCAGAAGTGAAAAAATCCCCACTCCACCGCCCTCTGAGAAAACATCGCTGGCGAACATCACTGGCGAACCCCTGCGTGGGCTGCACGCAATGTTGGTGCTGGTTCTGTATTAGGAAAGCTATTTACATTTTGCACAATCAATAATGTCTGGTATTGTGTGAGGTCAAAACTGTTCACCAGGAGCGCTGCATGCTGAATGAATGGAGGTAATCACTGGTGTACATGAGGTGTGTGCATGGGGACCAGGTGTGTGTGTGCGGACCAGGTGTGGGTGTGTGCGTGGGGACCAGGTGTGGGTGTGTGCGTGGGGACCAGGTGTGTGCGTGGGGACCAGGTGTGTGTGTGCGGACCAGGTATGTGTGGACCAGGTGTGGGTGTGTGCGGACCAGGTGTGTGTGTGTGGGGACCACGTGTGAGTGTGTGTGCGTGGGGACCAGGTGTGTGTGTGTGTGCGGACCAGGTGTGTGTGGACCAGGTGTATGTGTGTGTGCGGACCGGGTGTGTGTGTGTGTGTGCGGACCAGGTGTGTGTGTGTGTGGGGACCACGTGTGAGTGTGTGTGCGTGGGGACCAGGTGTGTGTGTGTGTGTGCGGACCAGGTGTGTGTGGACCAGGTGTATGTGTGTGTGCGAACCGGGTGTGTGTGTGTGTGTGTGCGGACCAGTGTGTGTGTGTGGGGACCACGTGTGTGTGTGTGTGGGGACCAGGTGTGTGTGCGTGGACCAGGTGTGTGTGCGTGGACCAGGTGTGTGTGTGCGGACCAGGTGTGTGTGTGGGGACCAGGTGTGTGTGTGTGCGCGTGGGGACCAGGTGTGTGTGTGTGCGCGTGGGGACCAGGTGTGTGTGTGTGCGCGTGGGGACCAGGTGTGTGTGTGTGCGCGTGGGGACCAGGTGTGTGTGTGCGCGCGTGGGGACCAGGTGTGCGTGCGCGCGCGTGAGGACCAGGGGTGTGTGTGGGTGTGTGTGTGTGTGCGCATGCGGACCAGGTGTGTGCGGACCAGGTGTGTGCGGAGGATAAGTGGGAACAGTGTGACTCTGTCTTTGCAAAGCTGAATTGCAAATGCTAATGTCTGCTTGGCTCCCACACTGGGGCACGGACGGGACCCATCGTAAACCAATGTAAATGAGCTGTGATTCCAGTAAATGGTTTACCGCTGTGACCGTGGGCTGAAATGGAGGGTTTGATGAGCGTGAAGAGTGATGTAAGTAAGGGTGTGCACTGCAGTCCCTGCCTGCATTGTGTATGCTGCTGCAGGCACGGCTTCACGCCATCCATCACTTGCACAGTGGGTGCAAGCTTACTCGCTGCTGAAACAGGTCGCCTTCCATGGATGCATTAAGGCTTCAAAACACAGCAACATGTGAGGCTTTGTTTGTTGTCACGGGTTGTGGTAATGTATGCAGATATACTGAGCTCACTTGGACTGTGCACAGACCGACATATCATTACAAATTCTCTTCTGTCAAGCAAACTATATTAGTGAGAATACTTGGAGGTGAGTGATGTTCGTAATCATTTGCATTTATATAGTGCCTCTCAGCAGTAAATCCATCTAAGGCACTTCAGAGGAGCTTTTGTTGAACAGAGTTTTGCACTAAGCCTACATTAGCAGGTATTAATAGTGACAAGCCTGATCAGAGTGAGATATTAAGGAGAATCTTTTTAAAAGATCAGAAAGCATAAAGAAATAGCGAGGATTAGTGAGGGAATTCACGTTGGTGACTTTTCATTAGAAGTGGTAAAAGACAAGGTGCAATGTGTGTGAGGCATGCTGGCCCAAAGTAAAATAAAAGAGGAAGCTGTGGAGGACCTCCGTCCATCCGCCCGCATCTGTGGACGACAATGTGCGGCTGGAAGCTCCTGTCCATTTCCCTCCACAGACGCAGCCTGACCAGCTGAACTCCGCCTGCAGTTATCCTTCAAGTTGCAGGCTTTTGGCTAAGGACCAAGAAAAGGAAAGGAAGGTGCAGCAGTGAGATTATTTCCACCATCTGCAGTCCTTGTGCCATTGGTGTTTGTGGGTTCAATCCCTGGATACCCTCACCTCCTTCCTTGAGCTGTGGCCAAACCACCTGTTCACCAGGCACCATCTCTGCTGTCACACGCCCCCAGCTCCCACATAGGCTCACATTTGGCAGCCCCATCCGGCTGCCTAATGGGATTTTAAAAGCTGGCCAACGCGCCTTTTGGAAGTCCTGATGGTTCCTGCGCTCACCCTCATGATGGAGGGCAGTGTGCCTGTACTCAGTGTGGCGTGTTGTCACCAGCTACTGTGCCTGTACTCAGCGCAGTGTGCCTGCACTCAGCTTGGCGTGTTGTCCTCCCTCTGTACCGGGTGCCCAAATATCAGGAGCTTGGGGCTAAAATGCAGCCAATACTTGAGCAGCAGCCCCTTCAGATAGTCGAACAGGGGCTGCAACCTCTCACACTGTATGTAGACGTGGAACACGGTCTCTTCCTCGCCGCAGAAGTGACAGGCGGCTGGCGAGTCCGTGAACCGACTCATGTACCTGTTACAGGCCACGGCCATGAGCAGCATTCTCCACCCCAGGTCCCCGATGTAAAGGGGGAGGACTGACTCCCTTGCAGAGAGACCTCCACTGGGGACCGCTCCCAAGGTCAGGTGGTGACACGGAACGCCAGGGAGTGTGCGGACGGAAGACCAGGGTGAGGAAATGTAGAGTGGGCAGGAGCAGCCTGTACTACACGTGCCTCTCCGTGTCACGGAACGGCACACTGGGCATCTCAGAAAGGCGGCTCATGTTGCGTGGGGCCGGCTTTGGGGAAGGGACCTGGGCCATAGGTCCTATGAGCAATTCCAACGGAGCAGAGGTAAGCTCGATCGGAATTGCTCCATGCACACGCCTCTCCTCGATACCCACCATGACAGGGTGAGGACTGGCCACCCTCGCAGCCACAACGCCCCCCCCCTCCCCCTGTGGAGCATCGCCCTGACTGCAAGTGACCAGATTCCTGGCTTTAAGTAGATCTCGATAAAAGCTAGGCAACACCCGCCTAACGTATCGACTGATGCCCGCTACCGGGAGCCTGGAGGCAGCGACCCTGGCGGAAAAAGTAAGTCGTCAGCGTGTGCCATCTAGGAGGACACTCGTAGTACATATGCCTCTGAAGGGTCCTGAGACGGAGAGCCACCACCTGGGTACGGACGCAAAGCAGCGCCTGACCGCCCTCCTCCAACGGGAGACTCGGAACCCCTGCAGAGACCCAATGATTCTTCTCTCCCCAGAAGACGTTCACGAACCTCTTCTGGATCATGGTGACAAATAAAGAGGGTGGGTCCAGAGTGGCCAGCCGGTACCACAACATAGAGGCCACCTACTGGTTTATGACCAAAGCTCTCCCCCGGTAAGAGAGCATGCCAAGGAGGCCTGACCAACGTCATAGCCGGGCGACGACTTTCGCCTCTAGCTCCTGCCAGTTCGCCAGCCAAGCCGCCTCAGTGGGACTCGGGTAGAACTCCAGGTGGAGGTGGTGCACCATAGCAGCGTGCCGTCACCAGAGCCACGTGTGGGACCTGCCAGCCAACCGCGGTGCTGGAAGGGTCGGGCGGTGGATTGTTCGTGAAGCGCCGCACTCCTCTCTCTGCCAGTGAGATGCCCAGACTCCTGCAGACGTTCCACCGTGTGAAACGTCCGGGTTTGTGTAGAAGTTGCACGTTTACAAGCAGATTTTCAGAATGTCCTTGAACTGTTTCCACCGCCCTCCAGGAAATCTCTTGCGGTGAGAGGCCAGCTGTTTCTCTCTGCACAGATGTTGCCTGACCCGAATACCTTGAGCAGTGCCAGCTTGTGTCCGTCCATCAGGTTATCTACTGCCGAAGGCTGGGGAAATCACTGCTGCTTACAGTCTGCTCCTGGGATATCACTCCTCAATAAGCCTTTAAATAAGAGGATGTGAGGAAAGTCAGTTGAACAAATGTCCTGTGTGTTTCTAGACGTAGAGGTTTGGAGAAGGCAGCAGTGGTATTAGCAGTGAAGGGGATTTTTGCCCAAGACTGCTGTTGTCTCTCTGCAATGAAGGGCAAGGAAACAGCAGCGGAAAGGACTTTAGCAGTCGTGGACAGATTTGAAAACATGTTTGGAGCTGAATGAAAACAAATCATTTCAGAAAGCTGACTGTCAGACAAAAGACCTTGAATCCATTATAAGCTGTTCATGAGCCTGGTTTCTGCCATTCATGAGATCATAGTCGTGCTTTATGAATCTCCAGTGAAAAAAATATACTGCTGGAAGAACTCAGCGGGTCAAGCATCATCTATGGGGGTGTGTCAGGTTGGGGTCCTGCAGTTTACTTTCTGTTCCCATTCCAGCATCTGCAGTGTCCGGTTTCTCTATATTGAAACGCCCACTGCTGCTGGTGGGAGAGAGGGAGAATGGTTAAATCAGACCTGCGCCAAGCCCCAGAGCTAGTGATTTATTTGTTAATGCACCCCGTCCAGACCAGTGAAGTTGGTTTCACAGTGCTGGTGTAGCCGGGCATGGTGTCTGGTGTAGCGGGGTATATTTAAGAGGGAGTGCTATATTTAAGAGGGAGTTAGATTTGGCCCTTGTGGCTAAGGGGATCAGAGGGTATGGAAGAGAAGGCAGGTATGGGATACTGAGTTGGATGATCAGCCATGATCATATTGAATGGAGGTGCAGGCTCGAAGGGCCGAATGGCCTACTCCTGCACCTAATTTCTATGTTTCTATGTTTCTATGTCGCTGGTGTAGCCGGGCATGGTGTCTGGTGTAGCGGGGTATGTCGCTGGTATAGCCGGGCATGGAGCTGGTGTAGCGGGGTATGTCACTGGTGTCACAGCCGGGCATGGCGGTGTCTGGTGTAGCCGGGCATGTTACTGCTGTAGTTGGCAGCTATCCCTACTTTGAATACTTAATTCCTGTTACAATGGAGGCCAACGTCTCATCTACCTTCCTACCACTGGCCGTATCTGCTTGCAGTGTTTGTCACAGTCATAGTGTCATACAACATGAAAACAGGCTCTTGAGCCAAACTCCTTCCATGCCCGACAAAGCCGCAAAGCTAGTCCCACCTGCCCACGTTCGTCCCATATCCATCCTTTTCCTATCCGTTTATCCAAGTGCCGTTTAGGTGCTGTTATAGCCCTGTCTCATGGTGCGTTGACCCACGAGTGACGCCGAGTGAAAGACTTGTGGTTGTATACGAGACTCCAAGTTTATGATCAAGAGTTTAACGAGTTCCCACGGGTATGACTAAGTTTGCCGTTTACTTCTCATTCCTGCGATGTTCCAAGTTCCTCTCCCGAGTACCAAGTTCATCTCCTGAGTTACTCTTGAGCCAACCGTGAATGAAAGCCTGTTTTAAGTATCAAATAGAAGAGCTGGACAGCATCTCATACAGTAAGTATATTCTGATTCAGTATTGAAAGTTATTCAATTTCAGAACTTAAAAAAACTAGGCAGGATCTCGGCCCCGCACTCGCTGCCGTTGTGCAGTAGGGAGGAGGTGGCGGCGAAGCAACAGGTCCCGGCCCCGCAGTACAGTAGGAGGAGGTGGCAGCGAAGCAACAGTATAAAAAGAAGACAACTCCATCCTGCAGCTTTGAGTTAAAGATAGAATTCAGCGCAGTCACGTCTATTGATATGACCTACAAAGGGAAAATGCGCACCGTCCAGTGCCAGAGCTAGGCTGGGATCATTCTCTGCTCTCATCTCTCTCTTTCTGTGTGTGCATTAGCAGGGGGAAAGAGCGGTCTACCTCGCTGGGGCACAAGACCACTGCCGCCTGCCCCTTGCAGCCATCAACTTGTTTATTCCTTTGGTGCGCCTCATCTGCCCTGCTCCCATCCCTGCGCTGCCCCAGCTCTCTGCCCCATTCTCTTGGAAATGTTGCTTCTGCCGCTGTAACGAGGAGGGGTCCGGCTGGCTGGCTTGGTGGGTGGGTGGGTGGGTGAGCAGGGAGGGGGAGTGGGTACAAACCACCAAATCCATTCTCAAAAGTCGGACAGAGCCGTGTAGAACTCACGTTTCTCTCTGCTTCATACACGTGGGAATTCCCTCAGTATGGTCACTCAGCGGGCAGGCAGCATCTCTGGAGAGAAGGAATGGGTGACGGGATGACATTTAAAATTTAAATCATGGGCAAACCCCAGGCTGCTTTACATTATTTATTGTGTTGAGTTGTTTGTGAGGCTGGGACTTCTCTGAGGGTCGCCAGCTTATAGTGGAGACATATGCGTGTGCCTTAGATCCTGTCAGCTGGCCTTATGGCAGGAAGGTGGAGGGGGAGGACCATGACAAAGTGCGGCCCAAGAAGATGACCTCAGTGGAACTGACCGAGGATGTTGTTTGGCCGGCGGCTGAGAAGGTAGAAGAAGGCTGCAGCTGGGAGAGACTCCCAACCGTGGTGGAGCCCATATCATTGGACCCGGGACTGTCAGTGAATGTTGTTTGAAAAATGTTACCAATCTCTTTTGTTGGAGATGGTCATTGCCTGATAATAGAATTACAGAGTCAAACATCACAGAACCATCCCTTCACATCCTTTTTACCCATCCACACTAATCGCATTTGCTCAAATTAGGTCCTTATCCTTTCCCTGCCTTGTCTATTTAAATACTTTAGAGAATACAGCGCGGAAAACAGACCCTTTAGCCCAGCGGGTCTGTGCCGACCAACGATCCCTGCACATTAACACCATCCTACCCACACTAGGGACAACTTGTACAAGCCAATTAACCTGCAAATCTGAACATCTTTGGAGTGTGGGAGGAAGCCGAAGATCTCGGAAAAAACCCACGCAGGTCACGGGGAGACATACACACAAAGTCATTCACATCAAGATCCTTTTTATTTTGATGCTCATTTTTTTGAGCTGATGAAACTGCAATGTTACAGTTCAATCACAATCACAGGAAGCACAGAACACATTGTGAGCTTTCCAAACCTTGGTGTAACAAACAATGTGAAATCAAGAGGGTAATACAGAGAGAGACAGTAATAATTCCAATCAGCACAATCTAAATCAAGACAGGATCAGCCTCCACACAGGGACTTTCCCACAGTCCGTGTCTGCCCATCACCACCACCCCCGTGCCCCTGATGCTTTCTTGTCTACGTGTGTGTGTCAGAGAGATGGCACCAAATGCCCTGGACACCGCTCTGTACTGCTGCACCTTTCAACTCGGATGCCCAACTGTTCCCGGTGGGATTTGAGGAAGGGCTCCAGCAGAATGGATGAGGAGGGGAGTCAGGTTAAAGGGGGCGGACTTGTCTGTTCTGAGCAGTCCCTGGGCTTCAGTCAAGGGTCAGTGTGTGGGGCAGTGCCCTGGAGTGACATCCTTTAGATATCCACCATGGTTCCCCGCTCCCCGTCCCACTCTCAATATGTGACGGAGAATGGCCGAGAATATCACTGATTTCGCATCCAATCCTGTAAAATGTGAAGAGTTAATATTGTCATATGTCAGTTTAAAGTTGCAGTTTTACCATCTGAGATGGAGCACAAAGACGCAGCAGAAATTTGGAAATGTCATCCCGTCACCCATTCCTTCTCTCCAGAGATGCTGCTTTCCCCGCTGAGTTAAAGAGTGCCCACGGTAGACTCACGAGTCACTAAGGTAAACGCACGGGCCACTACGTTATTACAACGAGTTTAAATGTTTCCATTTTTAACTTGAACAGTAAATTTGACTCATGGAAAACCTCAAACATGTTTGAATTTTTTCATGAGTTAACAAGTTTCACGGGTACCTGCCGTTAGCGCCACGAGTCGCTAAGTTCCCGCTACGTTAATTGTACGTGATTACTGAGAGTGAAACTCGGGGTCACTCGTCGGGGTTTTATAGTATCTGCCTCAACTGCTTCCTCTGGCATCTTGTTCCATTTGCCCAGCACCCACTGAGTTACTTGGATATGATCTTGCTCTGATCTCTCTTTGCACGCATTCATTCGAGCTGAACCATGTAAATAAAGTTCTGCCATTTTATTCTTCTGACCAAGGTGACTACACTACCTGCCTCATCTTATTATGCCTGCTGTTTGAACCATGGCAGTTGTTTATCAGGGTCGTGTCCCCACAATGTACCCCTGTCAGCACGTATGGGGAATGCCCAGCCATTGCCTCTGTCCGTGGTACCGGTGGTAATGAGGAGAGGCCTGTGGCCCTCCATTCACTGCACCAGTAATCTGATAATGACTCACTTAGCCTGATTCTGTTTTCAATTGGTCATGAGAACATATTACCGTAAGCAGTTTTGGATAAGCTGATGTTTCTGGTGGGTGTGTGGGTGGATAAGTGGGAGAATGCTGGAATAGACGGCCCCAGAGGAATGCGATGGGAAGCAAGGGTGGGGGGGTTGAGGTTTGGAAGCAGGGCAGTATCAGGAGGTAGGTGTAGACTGGGTCTTGGTGAAGCACGGCTGCTGAGACTGAATGTTTAAGAAAGAACTGCAGATGCTGGAAAAATCCAAGTTAGACATAAATGCTGGAGAAACTTGGCGGGTGAGGCAGCTTCTATGGAGTGAAGGAATAGGTGACGTTTCGGGTCGAGACCCTTTGGGTCACCTAATCCATCGCTCCATAGATGCTGCCTCACCCGCTGAGTTTCTCCAGCATTTTTGTCTACCGCAGCTGAGACTGAAGTGAGCATCTCTGAATCCCATCTCTCTGGCTGTCCTGGACTGTTTATGTTCTCTTTAGCACCACCTGGTGTACATGGCGTTGCCCTCTTGAGATGCACGGTGTGATCTGCCTGGACAGCACGCAGAACAAAGTGTTTCATGACAAGAATCGACCAATACCAGAGTGAATCATATAAGGACCACATACAATGTTTGCAACATAATGAGAATAGACTGCTTGTTTCCGTGGGCAAGCACCAAGCAGGTTCAGTGCAGTTTATTGTCACGTGTACTGAGGTACAGTGAAAAGTTTTTGTTACGTGCTATCCAGTCAGCAGAAAGACAACACATGATTGCAATCGATCCATTTACAGTGTATAGGTACATGATAAAGGAATAACGTTTAGTGCAAGGTAAAGCCAGCAACGTCAGATCAAGGATAGACTGAGGGTCACCAGTGAGGTAGATAGTAGTTCAGCACTGCTCTCTGGTTGTGGTAGGATGGTTCAGTTGCCTGATAACAGCTGGGAAGAAAGTGTTCCAATTCTAGTGGTGTTGGGTGCTTGAATAACCAATGGCGATAGTGTCCCCCGTAAACACCAGAATCTCCCCCTGGTCAAGCCGAGGGAATCGACCACTAGATGGCAAAACATGGTGATGGATTTGGGCAAATGTTTATTAGTGATCTGGACGAGGGGATTGAAGCATTTGTGGCCAAGTTTGCGGATGATGCGAAAATGGGTGGAAGGGCAGGTAGTGTAGAGAAGGACTTGGACAGGTTGGCAGAGTGGGCAGAGAAGGGATAGATGAAATATAGTGTAGCAAAGTGTGGAGTCATGCATTTTGGTCTTAGGAATAAAGGCGTGGACTATTTTCTAAATGGGGAGAGAATCCAGAAATCGGAGGTGCAAAGGGACTTGGGAGCTGGTGCAGGATTCCCAAAAAGCTAGTCTGCAAGTTGAATCGGTGGTAAAGAAAGCAAGCTCAATGCTAGCATTTATTTCAAGAGGGCTTGTGTACAAAAACAGGGATGTAGTGCTGAGGCTCTATAAGGCGCTGGTCAGGCCGCATTTGGAATATTGTGAGCAATTTTCAGCTCAATATTTGAGGAAGGATGTGCTGGCTCTGGAGAGGGTCCAGAGGAGGTTTACAAGAATGATCCCAGGAGTGAGTGGTTTAACCTATGATGAGCGTTTGTCAGCATTGGGCCTGTACTCGCTGGAGTTTAGAAGAATGAGGGGGGACCTCATTGAAACATACAGAATAGTGAAAGGCCTGGATAGAGTGGATGTGGAGAGGATGTTTCCACTAGTGGGAGAGTCTAGGACCAGAGGTCACAGCCTCAGAAGTGAAGGATGTTCCTTAAGGAAGGAGATGAGGAGGAATTTCTTTAGTCAGAGGGTGGTGAATCTGTGGAATTCTTTGCCAAAGAAGGCTGTGAAGGCCAGGTCAATGGATATATTTAAGGCAGAGATAGATAAATTCTTGATGAGTACGGGTGTCAGGGGTTATGGGGAGAAGGCGGGAGAATGTGGTTGGATGGGAGAGACAGATCAGCCAAGGCCATATTGTAGAATTGATGGGCCGAATGGCTGAATTCTGCTCCTGTCACATGGCCTTGTGATTTGGCGCAGTGTTTAGCATTTAAGTTGAATTGCATAAATGTGATTAGCCAAGTATGTGTACATACAAGGAATTTGCCCTTGGTGCTTTAATTACAGTAGACAATTAAAAATAAAACAAAGTCACTTAAACCTGACAAATGAAATAAAATACCAGAGCAAAAGGAGCCGACAGATTTTTGGTTATTGAGTAGAGCTACTACTCGTTGAAAAAAGCTGTTTTTATGTCTGGCTGTGGCAGCTTTGACAGTCCGGAGTCGCCTTCGAGAGGGAAGTGATTCAAAGAGTTTGTGGCCAGGGTGAGAGGGGTCAGAGATGATCTTGCCCGCTCGCTTCCTGGCCCTTGCAGTGTACAGTTCATCAATGGAGGGAAGGTTGCAGCCAACAACCTTCTCGCTGATTGGACGATTCGCTGCAGCCTCCGGGTGTCGTGCTTGGTGGCTGAGCGAAACCAGACCATGTTGGAGAAGGTGAGGACAGACTCTACGATGGCCGTGTAGAATTGGACCATCAATGCCTGTGGCAGATTGTGCTTCCTCAACTGCCGCAGGAAGTACATCCTCTGCATGAACTGAAGTTATAGCCGTGCAGCCCGGGAACAGGCCCTTCGGCCCAACTTGCCCATACCGGCCAACATGTCCCACCTGCCTGTATTTGGCCCATATCCCTCCAAATGAAATCCTGGGATAGCGTAATGCTTATAAAGTAGCAAGTCCCTCTACACAGGTGCAGTGGTGGAGATGCCGCCTCACATGCCAGAGACACAGGTTAAACCCTGACTAAGGGTCCTGCCTGTGGGGAGATTGTATGTTCTCCCAGTTTCCTCCCACATTCCAAAACGTCTGGTTTGTAGGATAACTGGCTTCTGTAAATTGCCTGTAGTGTGTGGGATATCATAGAACTGGTGTACAGGCGATCGATGGTTGGCAAGATGGGTGGAGGGGCGTTGCCTTTCCACTGATTTTGTATTGTGTTGTAATTAATTTATTCGCCAAGTATGTAAAAACATACGAGGAATTTGATTTGCCACAGTCATGCCGAAAAAGCAACAAGACACACAACGACATCAAAATTAACATAAATATCCACAGTGCAGTGTGATGGAAGGCAATAACGTATTATCTTCCTTTAATCTTCCCTCCTTTTCTCCCGTGGTCGAGGCAGTCGAAGCTCCCATGATCGGGGTGGTCGAAGCTCCTGCGGCCTGAAGTTCCCGAAGTCAGTCCCTAACCAAGGGACCGCCAGCTCCACGATGTTAGGCCGCAGGCTCCCGCGGTTGGAGCTCCCAGCAAGAGGCCGCCAGCTCCACGATGTTAGGCCGCAGGCTCCCGCGGTTGGAGCTCCCAGCAAGAGGCCGCCAGCTCCACGATGTTAGGCCGCAGCGCGGACGGAGATACGATACGGAAAAGTCGCATTTCCATCGAGGAAAGAGATTTAAAAACGTCCCCCCCCACATAATACACTAAAACTTACATTTAACAACAGACTAAAAATAAAAGAAGAAAAGGATGAGACAGACAGACTGTTGGCGAGGCTGCCTTCGTACAGAGCTAGTGCTGATGTGGATGCTTAGTGTCTTTATTTGGATCGTGGCCCCCTGGTGATTCCAGGGCAATGGTGTACAGAGGACTCTGCTGCCTCAAGCACAAGCCTCTCGTGTTCCAGCGTCAGCTATTATCAAGGGCCAATTCACAACTCGCATGGAGTTTCCAATGTCAAGGCTTCAATTTGGATCAATGCCCAGTTATTAAAAAGTCAAAGTGAGGATTTCTGGAATTGATGTCCGCTTGAGGGGAGGAATACAAATCGTCCAAAACTCCTTCATAGAAAGTAAAAACTATTTACAAATGCTTTCTTAATGGTGCTGCTGAAATGGGTTTGGCTAAAGGGCCTCCAGTGACCATTGGAAGAGCTTTGTTTAAGATAATCGCCCACAAGACCATGCCTCTGAAGACTGAGCCGTATGTCCCACACTCAGGCCCCTCGACTCCTGCACCAACCAAACCATGATGACAGATTCTCCAATGTACATTCCATGTCTAATTCACCTCACCCACTGGGACAACCTCATTCATCTGTATCCTGACCTCAACTCAGTTATCAGATGCTGACCAGCCTGTTCACATCTCCACTTTTGCAGCTTCCTCATCAGATCAGCCAGAGATCTGACACAGGGTTTACAGCTCCATCCCAACAGTCTCATTCATGACCCCTGGCCATCCCGAGCCTGGCCATCCCGAGCCTTGCCAACCCAAACCAATTAATTTTGATGTTCTGCCAGGCAAGGTCCCATCCCCCCCCCCACCCTTTAGAGAGCCTATCTTTCCCCTTCACTGCCAGTCCTGGTGTAGGGGATCGACTAAAAACATTGACAATTTCTGTCCCCTCCCACTTCCCCATCACAGATGCTGCCCGACCAGCCGAGTTCCTCCAGCACTTTGTTTGTTGCTGTTGATTCTGGCACCTGCATTCTCTCGTGATTATGGCAGAGTGCTACTGACCCTGTGGGTGGTTCTCGTGTTGGGTGAGGAAACGTTATTACCCAATGTACGGGGTAAGCACTCCAACAGCCCACTGTGTGACTGTGCTTCAGGGCTTTTAAACTCCAACTGACAAAGCAACTGGTGCCCAGGGCAGCATCTCAGCTGAGCGATAGTAGCTCTGACAGAGCAGACCTCCCACTCCTCCCTTCCTCTCCTCCTCTCTCTCCTCTCCCTCCCCTCTCCTCCCCTCCTCTCCCTCCCTCTCTCCCTCCCTCTCCTCTCCTCCCCTCCCTCTCCTCTCCTATCTCCTCCCCTCCCTCCCTCCCCTCCCTCTCCTCCCCTCCCTCCCCCCTCCCCTCCCCCCTCCCTCCCTCCCCTCCCTCCCTCCCCTCCCTCCTCCCCTCCCTCTCCTCCCCTCCCCTCTCCTCCCCTCCCTCTCCTCCTCCCTCCCTCTCCCCTCCCTCCCTCCCTCCCCTCCTCCCCTCCCTCTCCTCCCCTCCCACTCCCCTCCCCCCTCCCTCTCCTCCCTCCCCCCCCTCTCCTCCCTCTCCTCCCCTCCCTCTCCTCCCCTCCCTCCTCCTCCCCCTCCCTCTCCTCCCCTCCCTTCCCCCCTTACCTCTCCCCCTTCCTCTTCCCCCCTCCCCCCTACCCCTCCCCTCCTCCCTCTACCCCCCCTGCCTCTCCCCCCTCCCCCCTGTGACGTGGAGCCTGGAGTTTGCCAGCTGTCAGTCAGTTGCTGGATGCCGAGCCATGTCAGTGGCATAGTGCAGGGTGTTGGTACAGAGGCTGTGATCTTCACTCTACAGTGCAGAGGCACATTAACAACTTTCATTGATATAATGCACCAGCAGAATAAATCACTCCAAGCACACTCGGGAGTGTTGATGAACTGGGCACTCTTCAGTATTCTCTTAAAAACTGTGTGTTAATTTTAATGGTATTTCAATACTGGTTTGCATTTCTTTATTTTTGTTTCTGTTTAATTAAAGTCTTATAGCCTCCTTTGATCCCATTTTAGTTAAATTGCTAAGGGGCTCATTAATCTAAACAGCTGCAGATTTTTCCAGTTTTAAGAAAGCATTACTGGTTCTTTGTTGATTTGTGAATTCATTTGTCTGGTGCCTTGTTAATTTAAGTGTATCTCTGTGGACATAATTGGAAGGATTTGGGTCTGGCAGGTACACGTTTGTGTTGCTGCCGACAGGAACATGGGAGATGTGGTACTCCTTCAGCTTGCAGGACCATTAATAACTGTCCTTCTAGGTGTGAGCTGCCTTCTCAATGCTGGCTCTAAAGACCTCAAAGGTGAAAGGCGATGAATTCAGTCGCGTCCTTCTGGGTTGTGATGAGATGTGAACATTGCAAGGTTAAACTTTGTAGACCACACATCAGTGATCAGCAGGTTGCTAACACAAAGAGGCACCAAACGATTCACTTCTGCTGCCAAATAAGAATTTGTTTCCCAAAGTTAAAAGGCAATGGGGTTTTTTTCATGATTGGTTAACCTATTTACAAATGTTTGGCAGAGTTGCTGTGGTATTTCCAGCCCCCTGCTGGCTGTGTTTATTTAGTGGCAACTCTGCTCCTGAAGTTGTGGTGGAAGTACAAATGTCATTGGTCACACTTGGAGGTAAAGGTTGTCTGAGCCTCGCACATGGGACGGGAAGAGCTGCACTGTCTGGGGGGTTTATTGTCTATTCCTGTCGTGGGATCACGTGAGTGTTGCTGCCAATCCTCAGGGACGGGGCGTGTGAACCATGACCCCATCTGCATGGACACAGGAACATGAGTAGAAAGGCTTCGAGACCAATGTGGGCAAATGGGACTCGGCCAACATGCCAACTTGGTCAGCATCAACAAGATAGAGCGAAGGGCCTGTTTCTGTGCTATACAGCGCTATGACTCCATAGCTGTTAGAATAATAGGGTTGTGTAAACTGACCTGGGTGACCAAAGTGCTAAGGGATTGAATGAGGTGAACCGTGTGTGTGTGTGTGTGTCTCGGAGAGGTTTGTTGAATACCATCCCAGAGAAGGGCTGCATGGGCCTCCTCATGGGAAATGAGGCAAGTGACTGAACAGTCAGCAGAGGAGCACTTTGGGACCAATGACCTTTATGCTGTGAAGTTGAAAGCAATTATGGAAAAAGATAGGAGTGGTCGAAGGGCCGAATGGCCTACTCCTGCACCTATTGTCTATTGGTCCACAAGTTAATCCTAAATTGGGGAAAGGCTAATATTGTTCTGCCCTGTTCTTGAAACATCTTGAGAACCTGCGCCATGTCCCGGAATCCTTCCAACATCCTCCTGTAACGGCCTCCATCAACTCTGCCCTCTCTTGCCTGTGCTCATGGAATCTTGTGTCACCTTCCAGTCTCTGCCTGCCTGCGTGGCCATTTTATCATCGGTCACATGGAAGTAACCCACATGTACACACACCTGCGCGAACACCGACCCAATCCCTCTTCTCCCCCTCTGCCCCACACCTCATTGTAGGTATCTGTTCCCTATATTAAAAGTAGAAGGTAGGCAGTAAATGCTGGAGTAACTCAGCGGGGCAGGTAGCATCCCCTGAGAGAAGGAATGGGTGATGTTTCGGGTCGAGACCATTCTTCAGAACTGACCTTCAGATCTTCCTTTGACCTGAAACGTCACCCGTTCCTTTTCGCCAGAGATGCTGCCTGTCCCGCTGAGTTACTCCAACATTGCGTGTATCTTTGGTGTAAACCAGCATCTGCAGTTCCTTCCTGCACCCCACATTAAAAAGTCACATGCTAACTGTGCTGTCCTTGGTAAATCACCTACAGTGTTTTCTGCTTTCAAACTCTATACAAATGTAAGTTGTTAGCTGTGATTTTCATTTTCCGTGTGATGTGTTGGTACTTGTGATTTAAATTGCACGTTAACAGTTCTGCTGTCTCCATACATTACCATAAGCCAAAGCCATTCTGTATTCATTAAACCTTTTAAAATTCTTGCCATCCAGGTCTAATGTATTTTGTGTATCTGCTACAAGGACGGTGTTATAGACTTGATCTTTATTTGAATTTAAACGTCCTTTTAAAAAAAAATGTTGGTATTTAAGTAAGCATGCTAACTAAACGTTGATCAGCAAGTGTGTCCTTGAAGGTGGGTTCTTTCCAGCTATAGACCACGGTGGTTTTTACATAATTGCCTAAGTGCTGTAAAGACTTTGTTCAGCTACAAATCCTACGACTGACTTTAGAAGGATGAGGGGACACTCATTGAAACTTACTGAATAGTGAAAGGCCTGGATAGAGTGGATGTGGGGAGGATGTTTCCGCTAGTGGGAGAGTCTAGGACCAGAGGCCACGGTCTCAGAATTAAAGGATGTTCCATCAGAAAGGAGATGAGAAGGAATTTATTTAGTCAGAGGGTGATGAATCTGTGGAGTTCATTGCTACAGGAGGCTGTGGAGGCCAAGTCAATGGATATTTTTAAGGCAGAGCTTGACAGATTCTTGATTGGTCTTGGTGTCAGGGGTTATGGGGAGAAGGCAGGAGAATGGGGTTGAGAGGGAAAGATAGATCAGCCATGATTGAATGGCGGAGTAGACTTGATGGGCCGAACGGTCTAATTCTGCTAGAACGTATGGACTGCTACAAATATTTTCACCCATAGAATGTTACTTCAGATTTTGGAGGGTGGTCTCAGCAATAATTATGAAATATCCACAATGGTGGTTGAAGGAAATGAAGGTTCTGCTTTTGCCCGGCTTAGCACTGTCCAGTCCAGCCACTGTCAGTCTCCTCAAGCAACCAGACTAGCCTTGTGGGAAAAGAATCGCAGTGAAAAACACCACCACTTAAATATGCCAATCCCAACCAAGGAGCAGCTCCCACCTGGTCACAGGTGTGACTAGAGGACCTGGAAGTCCCTCATTAGGCTTTGGGCTGATGCAAGACCAATATGAACAAATGGGGCTGTGCAGATGTGGCAGACACAAAATGTGAATGTGGAACATCTGAACCATCCATGCCACACCTACTAAGATGCTCACTTCTTGGTGAACAATGCTGCCTGGAAGATCTAGCGGTGGCAAACGAGAAGGCTGCCCACTGTGCCAGAACTGGCCCAACATCTGAAACGTGGATGATGGATACGAAAGCTGGCTTGTATGAATGGGACATGTACCTGATATATTCCAACTTCTTGCTCAGTGCTAGATGGTTCTAGAACTAGAAGCAAATGCAGAACTCTGCTGCCCACGGCTTAATGTTCTGTTTCACCACTCGTCATCTTATTCATCCCCATCATAAAAGTGGGAAATACTGGAAATGCTCATCAAATCAGGCCACGTCTGTGGAGGAATGCCACAGGTCACAGGTCAGAAGATAAGCATGCTCTAAGTTGTGGAGAGGACAAAGGATAAAGAGAGAGAGAGAGAGAGAGAGAGAGAGAGAGCTAGTGTGGGACAGAAGAGAAACGGGCCCTTCAGCCCATCACATCCATGCAGAACCTTTGCTTGTCTGCACGAAACACATTTGGCTGGATTAGGAGTGTAGATTTTGTCTTGCCATTCGCTGTATAAGTGTACAGCACTAACACAGGTTTTCTAGTGGGAGTCCTTGTGATTGTGAATTTCTCTGGCCTGATAATGTCTTTGATTATGGAGCAAAATGAATGAAAAACCTTGCTTGGCAGTAATTTGGATTTATTTATTTTTAAATTGGTGCCTTTTTAATTCAAATGTGCTTAATTCAAGTGATTGCATTCCTTATTTAGTACTACTTTTGCTATTTATGTTGACAAATTCAAATTACAGGACAATTTATCTTTCAAAGTCAAAGGAGTGCTTTGAATTATCAGCAGTCGACAGCAAGCAGCACTTGGAACGCAGGCTGCAGTTGTTAAACACAAAAGTGTACGGCACAGAACAGGCTATTCGGCCCACAATATCTCTGCCAACTCACGATGGCAATTTAAACTTCCCGTCTGCCTGCAGGTGGTCTACATCTCCACATTGCCCGTTAATGTCTAAATGCCTCAAATGCTGTTACATTTACCTCCTCCACAGTCCCTACCAACGCACCAGCCACTTACCCCTCACATCCCCTTTCACTGTGGCGCAGCGGTAGAGTGGCTGCCTTACAGTGAATGCAGCGCCGGAGACCCGGGTTCAATCCTGACTGCGGGTGCTGTCCGTACGGAGTTTGTACCTTCTTGCCGTGACTGCGTGGGTTTTCTCCAAGATCTTCTGTTTCAAAGAATTTTATTCGTCACATGCACCGGAAGGTGCAGTGAAATGAATTTGCCAGCAGCGATACACTTAAAAAAGAACACACAATACACAATAGAATTTAACACAAACATCCACCACAGCATTCTTCACTGTGGTGGGAGGCAACAAAGTTCAGTCAGTCCTCTTCCTTTGTTCACCCGTGCTCGGGGCCATGAACCCTCCGTAGTCGCCGCTACGGAGGCCCTCTCGTCGGGATGATCCAAACTCCGGCGTTGGGACGGTCGAACACACTCAGCGGCTTGGAGTGCCCGAATCGGCACTTTCCTACCGGAGACCGCGGCTTCAGGATGTTATAGGCCGGCGGTCGGAGCTCTTCTCCGGCGATCCCCGGCAAGGGATCCCAGACTCCGGTAGGTAAGTCCATGCCACGCCCACGGCTAGAAGCTCTGCAGACCACAGTCCCATGATGACAAAGTCACCAGGCCAGCGATCAGAGCACTCCTTTCTGGCCACCCCCGGCAAGGGTTCGCCCACTCCGTGATAGAAAAATTCCACGCTGCTGCTGAATCTCTGGGCCCGGGAAAGGCCGCTCCATGATGGATAAGGCTTTTTTACAATGGAAAAATAAAGGAATTTCTAAGATGGGTGATCTTTATAAGGAAAACTCTTTTCTCTCATTTCAAGAGTTATAACAAACTTATGGACTACACGATAAAGAATATTTTAGATATTTACAAATCAGAAATTATGTTTCTGCAAATACACAAGAACTTAGAAATAGAAAGACAGAAATTTTAGATGAATGCTTGAATAAACATCCAAATACGGAAAAAATGATATCATATATATACAATATTTTATTGGAAAGTGATGTCCCATCAACAGAAATACATAGACAGTCTTGGGAAAATGAATTAGGCCAAATTATAAGACCAGAAATATGGGATGAAAGTTTACAACATATACATCATTGTTCGTTAAATGCTAAACATTCCCTTATACAGTTTAAAATACTACATAGATTACATTATTCCAAATCTAAATTACATAATATTTTCCCAAAAATATCCTCTATATGTGATAAATGTCAAATCTCAGAAGCAAATTTGTCACACTCATTCACTAACTGTATAAAAATTGTAAAATACTGGAATGAAATATTTAAGATAATTTCGAATGTTGTCAATATAACTTTGACTCCTGATCCAAAGTTAATAATACTTGGAATACTTGAAACTGACCAACTAATAACAATGAACCAAATAACTTTTATCGACTATGGTTTAGTAATTGGGAAAAAATTAATATTAAAATTTTGGAAAGGCCCTACATCCCCAACAATCAAAATGTGGAACATAAAATGTCGGAGACACTTCATCTGGAGAGATTAAGGCTTGTCCTAATGGACAGGTTAGATCTCTTCAGAGGGATTTGGTCTCCATATATTTAAATATTTACAGGGTCATAATGGTTCGGCATGAGGACTTGACTGAGGCCTGAATATTTGAATAGATGAAGAAATATATATAATAAATCATGAATATATCTCCAAGGACGGATTAATGATTAATATTCCATTCTCCATCAAACTTTTCACACTCTTTCTCTCTATCTTTTTATACTTTTATAAAAAAATTAGAAAAAAGTATAGAAACACATAATCTTAAATTTTTAATATCAGTACGAATATAAATATCACTAACTTTATGAAAGTATTATTAGTATCATGTATTTTCAATTATATAAAATATATAATTTTAAATTTTAAAATCAATGATAATACAAATATTATTAACAGTATGAAAATATAATGAATATCATAAAAGTTTTGCTAGTATTACGTATTTTTAATTACATAAAAATTTGGTTCTACATTTCAAAATCAGTGACAATACAAATATTATCAACAGTATGAGTATATTACTAATATTATGAATGTATTACTAGTACCATGTATTCTCAATTATATAAAATATATAATCTTAAAATTTATAATCAATAATAATACAAATAATATTAATAGTACGAATATATCATTAATATCATGTATTTTCATCATTGTAAAATAATGTACTTTGTTATTATTTTGTTTCTATAATAAAAATATTAAAAAAAAAAAAAAAAAAAGAAAGGCCGCTCCAATCCAAGCTGTTAGGCTGCGAGGGAGGCGACATGGAAAAAAAGTCGCCTCTCTGTCGAGGAGGTAACCGAAAGCAGTTTCCCCCTTTCTCCCCCCACCACCCCCTACACAAGAGACACCTAAACTAACATTAGACGCACCAAAAAAAGTCGAAATAACGAACATGCTGCTGGCAGGGCAGCCGACTCGCCGCGCCCCCACCGACCACACATTTGAAGGATGTACAGGTTTGTAGGTTAATTGGCTTGATAAATGTAAAGCATACCTAGTATGTGTAAGATAGTGTTAATATGCGAGGATTAATACGCGGGGATTGCTGGTGGGCGCAGACCCATTGAGCCGAAGGGCCTATTTCCGCACTGTATAAACTAAACAAACTTTGCCCACCTGACCTTAAAGCTATGCCATGGAGTCTTTGACATTCCCACCTTTAGCTCTGCACCCCGTCTCTCATTTTATTTACTTCTATAAGGTCTCCCCTCCGTCTTTGACACTCCAGCGAAGACAATCCGACGTTGACTAACCTCTAATATTCTCTCTTCCAGGCAACGTCCTGGTAAACCTCCATCCAAAGCCCCCACATCCTTCCCTTAATAGTTGTGAGAAGAGACCGGAGAGACAAAGATAAATGCCAGTCACACTTTTTCCCCAAGTTGGAAATGTCCACAGGGCAGAGCTGTAAGGTCCGAGCATCAAGCCTGAAGGAGATGTCGGACAAGTTTTGGCTTAAGAATAAGAGGTAAACCGTTTAGAACGGAGATGAGGAAAAACTTTATCATACAGAGTTGTGAGTCTGTGGAATTCTCTGCCTCGGGCGGTGGAGGCAGGTTCTCTGCATGCTTTCAAAAGAGAGCTCTTAAAGATAGCGGAGTCAAGGGATATGGGGAGAAGGCAGGAACGGGGTACTGATTGTGGATGATCAGCCCATGATCACATTGAATGGTGGTGCTGGCTCGAGGGGCCGAATGGCCTACTCCGCACCATGTCTATTATTGTCACGTACTGATGTAATGAAAAGCTTTGTTTTGCATGCTATCCAATCAAATCAGATAATTCTACGCATTTTGAGAGGCTGAGTTTGGGTAAAATGATGAGAGGCGTGGATACGGTGGCCAGAACCTTTACCCCAGGGTGGAAGTGCCCACCAGCAGAGGGCATTGCTGTCAGGTGAGGGGCAGAGTTTAACACATTACAGTTCCATGCACCAGTCTAGGCCTTAACTTCATCTCGAGTCACACAGCACAGAACTGTCCATGCCAACCAGGTAACTGGACTGGCCCATATCTCTCTAAACCTTCCCGATCCTGTCTGAATGTCTTCAATGTTGCCATTGTACCAGCTCCTACACTTCCTCTGGCAGCTCTTTCCACACACCCACCAGTCTCTGTGCGAAGCAATTGCCCATCTGGTCTCTTTCAGAACTCACCTATCTCACCTTAGTCCTGATCTGGTCTGGTCTGGACTGCTCCACCCTGGGGCAAAGTATGTCGATTCACATTAGCTCTGCCTCTCCTGTACGGCCCATCTCCTATGCTGCTGGGCATTGCGCTCCTCCCCAGGGTAGCAGCTGCCTGTGTTTTTTCCCGGGTCAGTAGAGAGTGAGGTATCGTGGTGTGCTGCAGTCCTGGTGTGAGTGCACTCAGCACTCTGCCACTTTCCCCCTCTCCTCCAGCGCACAGCGCAGTGCACTCATTGCCACACACGGCGGTGGAGGCCAAGTCAACGGCAGAGATAGATAGATTGTTGATGAGTACGGGTGTCAGGGGTTATGGGGAGAAGGCAGGAGAATGGGGTTAGGAGGGAGAGAGAGATTAGCCATGATTGAATGGCGGAGTAGACTTGTTGGGCCGAATGGCCTAGTTCTGCTCCTATGACCTTATGACCTCTTTCAATTCAGTGGAGGCTATTTGGCCCATCGGGTCTGTGCAGGTTGTATGGTAACGTTCTCATTAGACATACCTCAATGCTGTGTCTTTTACCATCAGGATATTGCTGTAGTCTGAGGCCAATGATTCCTAAACACTGCAGTGTCTGTCCTTGTCACTTGTGGGTGGGGCACCAAGGCAAATTCCTTGTATGTGAATACTTGGCCAATAAACGTATTGATTCATTCAGTGATGATGAGCAGGCAGTGGCGAGATACCACTGACCATGTTGGTCTTCCACGTCTGTGTCTGCCACAGCGTCAATCAGACAATGTAGTCCTTTTTAAAATAGATCACGGGTACTGATGAGGTGCATTACATTTTTAAATATCTAATAATTCTCGGAATTAACATTGCATAGTAGCCAGTAGTTCAGGAATGAGAAGAGTAAGCAGTTCTTTTCGCAGAGGGAGCTGCCAATGGAAGGCTCAGCTCCACCAAGTGTGTCTGCTGAGGGTTGGTTGACCTTTTTAACACAGATTGGGGAAAGGTAACATGGGTGAAGGGAAGGAATGTAAATGAAGTTTGATGTGTAGAGGAGCCGCGATGGAATTTAATACCAGGACCGGCCCACGGGGCTTAATGGTCTGTACCACTGTAGCGCAATTCTCATTTTAGATCCATTATCCTGTGAACCCTGCCCTATGACATTAAGAATGATTCTGTAGAGGTTGTTAAAGCAAAGCTGGTGATGAAGAAGAGTAGTGCGTTGCTGTTTGATATTTAGCTGACAGAGAGCGAGTGGGCAGAGGGTGGTCCTGGGCTTTGGATTGGGGTCTGCTGACAGTGGAAGATGCCAGTGGTGTCACGAGGAGGTGGCTGCTTTCATGTGGGCTCAGCTAAAGGTTCAGGCTGCAGGAAACATGTTCCCCTTGTTGGGGGAGGCCAGAACCAGGGGCCACAGTTTAAGAATAAGGAGTAAGCCATTTAGAACGAAGATGAGGAAACACTTTTTCTCACAGAGAGTTGTGAGTCTGTGGAATTCTCTGCCTCAGAGGGCGGTGGAGGCCGGTTCTCTGGATACTTTCATGAGAGAGCTAGATAGGGCTCTTAAAGATAGCGGAGCCAGGGGATATGGGGAGAAGGCAGGAACGGGGTACTGATTGTGGATGATCAGCCATGATCACATTGAATGGCGGTGCTGGCTCGAAGGGCCGAATGGCCTGCTCCTGCACCTATTGTCTATTGTGCGTGATGGAGAGGAGCCATGGTATAGAGGTGCTCTGATTACCCTGGTCCCTACATGTGCAGGAGGTGCTGGGTCTGAGTTGACCACATGCCCGGTGCCTGGAGGTTTTACAGCGCTGGAAGTTTCCTGCTTGATCCATAGCCCATTGTATTGGTTTTGACAAGATCTAACTTTCTACAGGGACTCATTGGGGGACAATGCTTGCTTGATTCAAGGACACACTTTAACACTGACAGCAGAAATGCAATGCTCGCATGCCCTTTGGAAACAACAAGGCTCGCTGTTATAACGTTGATTGTGTGTTCTTGCACGAGCCGAAAAACAATACAAGGGCCACAGACGACAATGATTTCAATGAAATTGCATTGCACCAAGACGTATTCCTGAAGGGCAGTGGTTGTCCGTGGTAATCACAGGCCGCACACTACATTGAAGGAAGGAAGGGACGGTATTGGATGCATTTATTGAGCTGAATTAATCCACACGCAGAGAATCTTAGTTGAAAGGGCAAAGGGCACCTTACTGAAGCCCACTAGACGACACCAGCACTGTCCACTGGACACCGGCACTGTCCACTAGACACCGGCACTGTCCACTAGACACCGGCACTGTCCACTAGACACCGGCACTGTCCACTAGACACCAGCACTGGACACCGGCACTGGACACTGGCACTGTCCACTAGACACCGGCACTGTCCACTGGACACCGGCACTGCCCACTGGACACCGGCACTGGCCACTGGACACCGGCACAGTCCGCTGGACACCGGCACTGTCCGCTGGACACCGGCACTGTCCGCTGGACACCGGCACTGTCCGCTGGACACCGGCACTGTCCGCTGGACGACACCGGCACTGTCCACTAGCCGACACCGACACTGTCCACTAGACGACACCGGCACTGGGCACCGGCACTGACCACGGGGCACCGGCACTGTCCACTTGACACCGACACGGTCCACTAGATGACACCAGCACTGGACACCAGCACTGTCCACTGGACATCAGCACTGTCCACTGACACTGTCCACTGTCCACCGGCGCTGTCCACTGGCTCTGTCCACGGGGCACCGGCACTGTCCACTGGACACCGGCACTGCCCACTGGACACCGGCACTGCCCACTAGCGAACACCAGCACTGTCCACTGGTCACCAGCACTGTCCACTAGACGACACCAGCACTGTCCACTAGACGACACCAGCACTGTCCACTGGTCACCAGCACTGTCCACTGGTCACCAGCACTGTCCACTGGTCACCAGCACTGTCCACTAGACACCAGCACTGTCCACTAGACGACACCAACAGTGACAGTGACAGTAGTCTAGTGGACTTCTGTAAGGTCTTTGTGAGTGTTGGAAGGAACAGCAGATGCTGGTTCAAACCGTTAATAGATACAAAAAGCTGGAGTAACTCAGCGTGACAGGCAGCATTACTGGAGAGAAGGAATGGGGGTTCCATATGGGGAATTGGTCCAAATGGTTAGACCACATGGGGTCCAGGACATAATAGTCTACTGTGTTTGAAAGCTTTGACCAGTAATGTACTTCAGGGACTGTTTGTTAGACAGTAATGATGTGCATGTGAATATAGGAGGTGTGATTAATGTTCACTGAGACAAAGATCGGGATGTTGTGAATAGTCCTTGCAACAGTGGTATTAATGTCACCTTTGAGGACAGAGTGCGAGTTGTTGCATGTCCCAGCTTCTCTGCGACACACCTCTGGCATTGTTCAGGTGTGGAGCTTTTCAGAACAAGCCTCAAGATGCCCAGAGCGGGGACACCCCTCATCTCCCTCTCATCATCCTGTGTATTTGCTGATGTATGTCACAGATAGCAAGTAACTTGCCTTTCTTTTCTCTTCTGCAAAGGTACGATAATTTAAAGAGTTTGGTCAAACATATCGATACAAATGAAGGAAATCTTGACAAGTTTTCTCGTGGCTACGAATTGTTTGGTATCCACCAGCTGACAAATGGTGGCATTTACTGCAAGGAGTGGGCACCAGGAGCAAAGGCCCTGTCTCTGGTTGGAGAATTCAGTGAGTATTCATCTTCTCTCTCAACATATGTTCCTATAAGTGGCCAGTACTGTCAAAGCTGGCAGTTTGAAATATAATCCAGAAAATGCTGCGAGTTCTCGGCTTTCCTCCTCAGTAACAAAAAGGTTTTTTTTTTGTTTAAGAAGGAATAGGTGACGTTTCAGGTCCCGAAACGTCACCTATTCTTTCGCTCCATAGATGCTGCCTCACCCACTGAGTTTCTCCAGCACTTTTGTCTACCTTCAAAGGTTTTTTTTGGTGATTAATGTTTCCTGGTTTTCCATTCAGCCGTTTTTTAAAAAATTGAAACGCAGTTTAATCACAATAAATATAGCTGAACCCAATCAGTTTTTATTTGGTATTTGTGTTATTTATTGCGATTCGGTGTTTCAATAAAAGCAGGTGAATGGATCGCCAGTAATTCAGATCAAGGCTGCTTTATTGCTTTATAAATGGTGAGCAATTGTCGGTAGACTGGGGGTAGACTTGCTGCTGTGATCTAACTGCCATGGGTATTCTCAGGCCAGGCTCTGGGCTATACACTCCATACTGGGGCTTCAGAGACGAAATATATTCAAGCACAATGCCACATCAGACTTCAGAGTTATGATGTCTGGTAATTCTGCATTTAATCATAGAACCACTCATGATAGATTGGAGGTGGGTGGTTCTTTGAGCAGTAGGTTATTAATGTTTCCAGCAAAACTTTACTTGATGCCTCTCCAACCAGTGCTGTAAGTAACAGAGCAACATTCAGAAGTTAGCTTGGGCATTTGTACATGATGTCACATCTAACATTGTCTGTGCACTAACCCTCGTGAATAAGACCTCGCACTAAGCTGTGGGCCCATCTCCACTCTTCACGTGGCACCCTTGTGTTGTGCCACTGTAGGAGCTGCTGCTCCAACTAGTGGTATTGGCAGAGTTTGCAGAGACACTGCTGATGTGTTTCCCTGTAACCCCCTTCAGTGTTCCCTCAACAAATCACCTTAATCAATGCTTCACAATTCTTCCCTCAATCTCAGTGCCCCTGCACCCCCACTCCACCACCCCCCCGCCACCTCAACCCCCACCCAAACCACCCCCACCACCACCTCAACCCCCACCTCAACACCCCCACCACCTCACCCCCACCCCAACCACCCCCACCACCACCTCAACCCCCACCCCAACCACCCCCACCACCTCAACCCACTGCCCCCCCACCCCAACCCACTGCCCCCCCACCCCAACCACCTCAACCTACTGCCCCCCCACCGCCCCCCCCACCCCTCCACCCCACCACCCCCCCACCCCAAACACCTCAACCCCCCACCCCAACCACCTCAACCCACTGCCCCCCCACCGCACCGCCTCCCCACCACCACCACCTCAACCCACTGTCCCCCCCCACCCCACTGCCCCAACCACCTCAACCCACTGACCCCCCCACCTCAAACCCACCACCCCCCCACCCCAACCACCTCAACCCACTGCCCCCCCCACCCCCACCCTTCCCCACTCCCATTGCCCCCTCACCCCAAACACCTCTCCACACCCTACACCCTCCACCCCCTCCAGACCCAGGGCAGGCCAGACCCAACATGGAGGTTCGAATGGGCTGTCCACAGAGTGGAAGCCAGCTGAGTCGCTCAGTGGTGATTAAGACCCGGAACGGGGCCTTACATCGGCGGCGCAGCCTTAAATGCCCGCGGGACTTGCCATCGCCCGCTGGGGGCTGCAACATCGGGAGAAGAATAAGGAAGAACAGGGGAGAGACAAGACTTTGCCTTCCATCACAGTGAGGAGGTGTTTGGAGATTCACTGTGATGGATGTTTGTGTAAATTGTGTTAATTGTGTCTTTTTTCTTGTTTGTATGACTGCAGAAACGTAATCTCGTTTGAACTTGGGTTCAAATGACATAATGAAATATCTTGTATCTTGTATCTTGATGGGGATTGTGTGGACAAAGTGAGTCCAGAAGTGCTGGGGAGCGAGTCTGAGCTGAGTCTGGATTAACGTTGGATTGTGATCAGTCGAGCTTGTGTCAGGAAGTGCCTGCTCTTAACTAGCTGAGTCGTGTGCAGGCTGTCTGCTCGGGGAGGTGTGCTGCGAAGGTGACTGGGTAAATGGAGGAGACTGTCCATAAAATGCAAACAGAATTCAAGGGTTTCTAAATGGTTATATAATGACTGCTCTATTTGGTTCTGTACATCATCTCTCGCAGGCTCACTAATCTCACTTCATTTCCACTCTCGATCGAGTCCTCTACTTCCTCCTCTCCAAGTGTAATTGATCAAGAAAGTCTTAAGTGCATTTCTCCTTGTTGGACTTGAAATCTTTTTCCAGTCAGTATCAGAATAACTGAAATCCTGCGTCATCACCACAATAGTTCCTGCTTCTTATTTTCCTGCACACGTCGTTCTCTCTCCTCAATACCAGTGTAGTTTATGGTCACGTGCACCGAGGTACAGTGAGACCACACCTGGAGTATTGTGTGCAGTGTTGGTCTCCAAATTTGAGGAGGGACATTCTTGCTATTGAGGGAATGCAGCGTAGGTTCACCAGGTTAATTCCCGGGACTGTCATGTGCTGAGAGAATGGAGCAGCTGGGCTTGTATACTCTGGAGTTTAGAAGGATGAGAGGGAATCTTATTGAAACATATAAGATTATTACGGGATTGGACACACTAGAGGCAGGAAACATGTTCCCGATGTTGGGGGAGTCCAGAACCAGGGGCCACAGTTTAAGAATAAGGGGTAAGCCATTTAGAACGGAGATGAGGAAAAACCTTTTCGCAGAGAGAGTTGTGAGTGTGTGGAAGGGCGGTGGAGGCCGGTTCTCTGGATGCTTTCTAGATAGGGTCCTCAAAGATAGTGGAGTTAGGGGATATGGGGGAAAGGCAGGAACGGGGTACTGAATGTGGATACCAAATGGCCACCCCCTGCACCTATTGTCTATTGTCACTCCAACATTCACCTCGGAACGGTCCTTCTCCTGACCTAAGCTTGTTTGTTTTCTTGTTGTCAATGTACTTCTGTGGCCGTGCTTCATGCCTCCCTGGCAACATTTGCCCAGGTGTTGCCGTGTGTCCTCCACTTACCGGCTGATGGCTGCAGACACTGCTGACTCCCTTGTCAATGTGAAGGGAGTGAGCTCCATGGTCTCCTACAACTCCAGCCTCCAGCCCCTGCTACTGCCCCAGGGCTGGTATGTCTCCTGTCACCTCTGGTATGAATGGAGATCTTCCCGTCTGCACCGGATGTGTTGGAACCTAACCGTCGGTCCTCACTAGCTGTGCTCCTGTTGAATGCAGCATTATCTTTAATAAAACCTGCTTTTACACTAAATCCCCCGTGATCTGATTGAATCAAGCTGAATTTGCATCTTCAATCTGCTGAATCTCCTGATGGCAGCAATGTAGAAACCGTCCTGAGGGACTTGTTTGGAGTCGATTGCTGACCATGTCAAAAATACCCCCTCCCCCGGGGAATCACAGTACTTCATTAGTTGGTATTCATTATCTTTCACTTTGTCTTGCTTTTCATACTTCTTTTGGAAACCCGCCAGTTGCCTGGTGCTGTTTCAATTTGTGAATGCTGCTTATAGTGTAAGTCACATTGCTTCTCCCTGCTTCTGCAAATGTTGCATAGAACAAACTACCTACTTATCATTTTACTGAGTTTCCAAATGGATTTTCGCTACCCTTGCCAATTTTATGTTGCCAGTTTGTAAAGAAATATCAAGTGTGGTACTGATTTTGGAACCTTTTTCTCGGCTGCTCACCGGGTATTGGCAGGGTTCTTTATTCTCAATTCTCAGCCCCATGTTTTGGGAAGAGTGGAGGCAAGGTTTGGAGGGGGCACTGGTGATTGAGGATGCCAATTGGAGGTTGTGTTATCTTCACTCTGCCAGGCCACATCGACTCCACCCTCCCAGTAATTCCAGCGCCGTCTGCCCATACCCCGCGTCTCCCCTCTGTAAAGTCAAAGTCGATTTTATTCGCCACATGCACTGGAAGGTGCAGTGATATGAATTTGCCAGCAGCGATACACTTAAAAATGAACACACAATACACAATAGAATTTAACACAAACATCCACCACAGCATTCTTCACTGTGGTGGGAGGCCACACGTTCAGTCAGTCCTCCTCCTTTGTTCACCCCTGATCGGGGCCATGAACCCTCCGTAGTCGCCGCTGTGGACGGCCCGAAGTACAGGCCCTCTCGTCAGGATGATCCAAACTCCAACGTCGGGACGGTCGAACATACTTGGAGGTCCCAAACTCCGCACTTTCCTACCTGAGACCTCGGCTTCAGGATGTTGTAGGCCGTGGGCCGACGGTCGGAAATGAACCGAGTCAAGCCTGGGGTCCTTGTCATGACCAAGCCCATGGTCCAATCAAGAGCAGTCACACCTTCAGCCCCTCCGTCTGTTCACCGTTCAGTAAGATCACATCTTATCTTTAGTTTAGAAATACAACATGGAAACAGGCCCTTCGACCCACTGAGTCCGTGCCGACCAGCGATCACCCCGTACTCCGCCCTGGTCCCGTGGGGGGCAGTCACACATTCACGGTTCAGTAATATCACGGCTTATGATTCTCTCACCCCCCCCCCCCCCCCCCCCCGGCCCCTTCCCCCGGCCCCTTCCCCGGCCCCTTCAGCCCCCAGCCCTCCCCAGCCCCTTCCCCAGCCCCTTCCCCAGCCCCTTCCCCAGCCCCTTCCCCAGCCCCTTCCCCAGCCCTTCCCCAGCCCCTTCCCCAGCCCCTTCCCCACCCCTTCCCACCCTTCCCCAGCCCTTCCCCAGGCCCCTCCCCAGCCACTTCCCCAGCCCCTTCCCCAGCTCCTTCCCCAGCCCCTTCCCCAGCCCCTTCCCCAGCTCCTTCCCCAGCTCCTTCCCCAGCCCCTTCCCCAGCCCCTTCCCCAGCTCCTTCCCCAGCTAACAAACCCAGTGGTACGAATATTGATTTCTCTCACTTCAGGTAGCCCCGGCACTTTGAGTTTTAATAAAATTGTAGATAAATTTCCTTGTAAATGTTGTTATCTTTGGAGACAACAGAATCGATATTAATTTAATGGTTTAGTTAATGACTAATTATGCAATAGCAAAATAAGGGCTCTTAAAGATAGCGGAGTCGGGATATGGGGAGAAGGCAGGAACGGGGCACTGATTGGGAATGATCAGCCATGATCACATTGAATGGCTCGACGGGCCGAATGGCCTACTCCTGCATCTTTTGTCGATTGTTATTGATCGGGGCATTATGTGGCAAAAGGTTAAAGAGTGGAAGGCAACACATTTGTTGATGTGCTGCAGATTGCTGGCACTGTGTCCTGAATTACAGGTGTGAGATTTCTAGTCCCAGTCTGCTGGGGATCTGGCACTGTGGGCAGAGGATGCGGGCAGCACCGGAGTGTCATTCCATGCTGCACACGCACACGCACACACACGCGCACGCGCACGCACACGCGATGCAGTGCATGAATAGAATTTAATTAGCATCTTGGGAGACAAATGCTGAATTTCCTGAGCCTTCCGGGGAAGTAGAGGTGTCGTGCTCATTCCCGGCTGTTGCAGGGTCTGGGATAAATTGTTGGTGACATTTACACCTAGAGACTGGAAGCTCATGACCACCTGTAGCTCAGTGCCATTGATACTCCGTCCCCCTCCTACCCCCATCCCATCTCCCCCTCCCCCTGGAGACTGGGAGCTTGTGACCAGTTCAGTGCCATTGATCCAGACTGGGGCGTCAACACCACCCTGCATCCTTCAGGTGGTGACCAGCCCTTCATCTTGCTGACATTGTGGGAGGGAGAGGTTGATGTGTGGTCACCGTGCTGCCAACCTGTCCATCTCTGTCCTGTCCTCCACCTTGTCTGTGCTTGAAACGTTGCTCCGCACACTTGTAACCGGAATGAGAGGAGACTTTGTCCGTACGGATGTGAGTGTCACGGCGTGCAGTGTGGGACTGACCACGCACCCTGTGTGGCACTGGTGTTGAGGAGCATTGTGGTGGACGAGTGTGACCTGGCCTCGCTGGTCAGCATGCGTCTGCTGTGGCGATGTTCGACAGGCCACAATGGACCAAGGCTGGAGTTAGTATGTGCCATCATCAGCCCTGCAAGGGCTTCACGATGCTGGATGTCAGAGCTACTGGACTGCGGTCATTAAGGCACAATTGCTTGCTTTGCTTTGGCGTGGGGATGATAGTGGTGGTGTTAGGCGCGTGTGTTAGAGGGGATGCAGCCTTGCACAGTCAATCTCCATCTCCAGAGCTGGGCCATACGCTGCACTAAATGAATGATGATTGTTGCAGGTTAATTTCAAGCTTGGTTGGCCCCTGGATCCTGCTTGTTATCATGCCCTCCCTCTGTACACTGCTGCCTGAAACGTGCCATGGCAATGGTCCCCGCACCCACACAATCACCTCCCTGCCCTCCTGCCCTGCCCTGCCCTCCTGCTCAACTTAATTCCACACTCATAATTATCTCCTCCCCCTCGCTCCCCCTCTCTCTCCCCTCTCCCTCTCTCTCTCCCCCTCTCCCTCTCTCCCCCTCTCCCTCCCTCTCTCTCCCCCTCTCCCGCTCTCTCCCTCTCTCTCCCCCTCCCTCTCCCCCTCTCCCTCTCTCTGCCCCCTCTCTCCCTCTCCCCTCCCCCAATCTCTCTCCCCCTCTCTCTCCCCCCCCCTCTCTCCCTCCCCTCTCTCCATCCCCCTCTCTCTCCCTCCCCCACTCTCTCTCCCCCTCTATCTCCCCCCCCCTCTCTCCCTCCCCTCTCTCCATCCCCGTCTCTCTCCCTCCCCCTTATCTCCCTTCCCCCTCTCTCCCTGTTGTGAAGGCCACTACAGTTTAATAGTCAGCACCCATCACCTCTCAGCTCCATGACCCTTCACCCAAATGGCCTCTGTGCCCCAACTATGTTTAAACACGGAGCTTGTACTCACACTAATAATCTTGATCAGAGATGAGGCCCTCTATGAGGCAGTGCCATCAGGCAGTCTAATGGAACATAATTGAATTTTTTTCAATTAAAAAATAATCCTCAATGCATTTTAAAAACGGAAGTGTGATGGAGGTTTGTTAATAGAGCTGAAAATGGGATAATTGGGCAAGATAAACATGTTGAAATAGGGTGTAGTCCGGGGCAACGTGTTTAAAACTGGTGGAGTAAAACTAAACTCAGCTACTTGCTAATGTCATTGATGTATTCTGCTCACTTTGATATCAAAAGACGTCTAATTTACTCATTTATCTTTTTCAAAAATGCCGCATGAGTGCAGATTGTGTGGATGTAGTTGGGGCAGTTCCACAGCCTCAGGGTTGCTGGTGCCAGGGCCAGTGCAAGTGTGGCCAGTGCACGGCCAGTGCATGTGTAGCCAGTGCACGGGCCAGTGCGTGTGTAGCCAGTGCACGGGCCAGTGCATGTGTAGCCCGTGCACGGGCCAGTGCGTGTGTAGCCAGTGCACGGGCCAGTGCAAGTGTGGCCAGTGCACGGGCCAGTGCGTGTGTGGCCAGTGCATGGGCCAGTGTGTGTGTGTAGCCAGTGCGTATGTAGCCAGTGCGTGTGTAGCCAGTGTATGTGCAGGGGGGGCCAGTGCACAGACGCCTCCACCAGTGTGTCTCGTGTCCCTGCATGCTGGGCGACCTCTGGGCCTCAGGAAGCACATCACTGATCAGCTGCCATGCTGTACGACTGACCGTGTTAACTTCCTTGCACTTTGCATCAATGTGGTCTGGATGATGGAGCCACTGAGTTGTAATTGCTGTTGTTCAGGGGGGAACAGATCCGTGATGCACCACCAATGCCCTCGGGGTGTCTGGGGCGAGTGTGGGCACTGGGGAAGTGGACACTGGGGCAAGTGGACACTGGGGTGAGTGTGGATACTGGGGTGAGTGTGGGCACTGGGGTGAGTTTGGTCACTGGGGTGAGTTTGGGCACTGGGGCGAGTGTGGGCACTGGGGTGAGTGTGGACACTGGGGTGAGTGGGCACTGGGGCGAGTGTGGACACTGGGGCGAGTGTGGACACTGGGGCGAGTGGACACTGGGGCGAGTGTGGACACTGGGGTGAGTGGGCACTGGGGTGAGTGTGGACACTGGGGTGAGTGGGCACTGGGGTGAGTGTGGGCACTGGGGTGAGTGGGCACTGGGGTGAGTGTGTGGACTGGGGTGTGTGGATACTGGGGTGAGTGGGCACTGGGGTGAGTGGGCACTGGGGTGTGGGGACAGCTGGGGTGAGTGGGCACTGGGGCGAGTGTGGACACTGGGGCGAGTGTGGACACTGGGGCGAGTGTGGGCACTGGGGCGAGTGTGGGCACTGGGGTGAGTGGACACTGGGGTGAGTGGACACTGGGGTGCGTGTGGGCACTGGGGTGAGTGTGGGCACTGGGGTGAGTGTGGGCACTGGGGTGAGTGTGGGCACTGGGGTGAGTGGGCACTGGGGTGAGTGGGCATTGGGGTGAGTGGGCACTGGGGTGTGGGGACACAGGGGGGTGAGTGGGGTGTGGTGAGTGGACACTGGGGTGAGTGGCACTGGGGTGAGTGTGGACACTGGGGTGAGTGGACACTGGGGTGAGTGGGCACTGGGGCGAGTGTGGGCACTGGGGCGAGTGGACACTGGGGTGAGTGTGGACACTGGGGTGAGTGGACACTGGGGTGAGTGGACACTGGGGTGCGTGTGGGCACTGGGGTGAGTGTGGGCACTGGGGTGAGTGGGCACTGGGGTGAGTGGACACTGGGGTGAGTGTGGACACTGGGGTGAGTGGACACTGGGGTGAGTGGGCACTGGGGTGAGTGGGCACTGGGGTGAGTGGGCACTGGGGTGAGTGTGGACACTGGGGTGAGTGGACACTGGGGTGAGTGGGCATTGGGGTGAGTGGGCACTGGGGTTGTGGGGACACAGGGGGTGAGTGGGGACACTGGGGGTGAGTGGACACTAGGGTGAGTGGACACTGGGGTGAGTGGCACTGGGGTGAGTTGTGGGCACTGGGGTGAGTGGACACTGGTGAGTGTGGACACTGGGGTGAGTGGACACTGGGGTGAGTGCACTGGGGTGACTGGGCACTGGGTGACTGGGCACTGGGGTGACTGGGCACTGGGGTGAGTGGGCACTGGGTGAGTGGGCACGGGTGAGTGTGGAAACAGGGGTAGTGGGCGCTGGGGTGAGTGACACTGGGGTGAGTGTGGCACTGGGGTGAGTGTGGGCACTGGGTGAGTGGACACTGGGGTGAGTGTGGGCACTGGGTGAGTGGACACATTGGGGTGAGTGGACACTGGGGTGAGTGGGCGCTGGGTGAGTGTGGGCACGGGCGAGTGTGGACACTGGGGAGTGTGGGCACTGGGGTAAGTGGGCACTGGGGTGAGTGGACACTGGGGTGAGTGGACACTGGGGTGAGTGGACACTGGGGTGAGTGGGCACTGGGGTGAGTGGGGACACTGGGGTGAGTGGGGACACTGGGGTGAGTGTGGACACTGGGGTGAGTGTGGACACTGGGGTGAGTGTGGACACTGGGGTGAGTGTGGGCACTGGGGTGAGTGGACACTGGGGTGAGTGTGGGCACGGGCGAGTGGGAACTGGGGTGAGTGGGCACTGGGGTGAGTGGACACTGGGGTGAGTGGGCACTGAGGTGAGTGTGGACTGGGGTGAGTGGGCACTGGGGTGTGGGCACTGGGGTGAGTGTGGGCACTGGGGTGAGTGGACACTGGGGTGAGTGGACACTGGGGTGAGTGTGGGCACTGGGGTGAGTGTGGGCACTGGGGTGAGTGTGGACACTGGGGTGAGTGGACACTGGGGTGAGTGGGCACTGGGGTGAGTGGACACTGGGGGAGTGGTGGGCACTGGGGTGAGTGGACACTGGGGTGCGTGGACACTGGGGTGCGTGGGCACTGGGGTGAGTGTGGACACTGGGGTGAGTGGGCACTGGGGTGAGTGGGCACTGGGGTGAGTGTGGGCACTGGGGTGAGTGTGGACACTGGGGTGAGTGGACACTGGGGTGAGTGGGCACTGGGGTGAGTGGACACTGGGGTGAGTGTGGGCACTGGGGTGAGTGGACACTGGGGTGCGTGGACACTGGGGTGAGTGGGCACTGGGGTGAGTGTGGACACTGGGGTGAGTGGGCACTGGGGTGTGTGGGCACTGGGGAGAGTGGGCACTGGGGGGTGATGGCACTGGGGTGAGTGGGACACTGGGGTGAGTGGGCACTGGGGTGAGTGGGCACTGGGGTGAGTGGACACTGGGGTGAGTGGACACTGGGGTGAGTGGGCACTGGGGTGAGTGGGCACTCGGGTGCGTGGACACTGGGGTGAGTGGGCACTGGGGTGAGTGTGGACACTGGGGTGAGTGTGGACACTGGGGTGAGTGGACACTGGGGTGAGTGGACACTGGGGTGAGTGGGCACTGGGGTGTGTGGGCACTGGGGTGACTGGGCACTGGGGTGACTGGGCACTGGGGTGAGTGGGCACTGGGGTGAGTGGGCACTGGGGTGAGTGTGGAAACTGGGGTGAGTGGGCGCTGGGGTGAGTGGACACTGGGGTGAGTGGACACTGGGGTGAGTGTGGGCACTGGGGTGAGTGTGGGCACTGGGGTGAGTGGACACTGGGGTGAGTGTGGGCACTGGGGTGAGTGGACACTGGGGTGAGTGGACACTGGGGTGAGTGGGCGCTGGGGTGAGTGTGGGCACGGGCGAGTGTGGACACTGGGGAGTGTGGGCACTGGGGTAAGTGGGCACTGGGGTGAGTGGACACTGGGGTGAGTGGACACTGGGGTGAGTGGGCACTGGGGTGAGTGTGGACACTGGGGTGAGTGGGGACACTGGGGTGAGTGGGGACACTGGGGTGAGTGGGGACACTGGGGTGAGTGTGGACACTGGGGTGAGTGTGGACACTGGGGTGAGTGTGGGCACTGGGGTGAGTGGACACTGGGGTGAGTGTGGGCACGGGCGAGTGGGAACTGGGGTGAGTGGGAACTGGGGTGTGGCACTGGGGTGAGTGGGACACTGGGGTGAGTGTGGACTGGGGTGAGTGGGCACTGGGGTGTGGCACTGGGTGAGTGTGGGCACTGGGGTGAGTGGACACTGGGGTGAGTGTGGACACTGGGGGTGAGTGTGGACACTGGGGTGAGTGGGCACTGGGGTGAGTGTGGACACTGGGTGAGTGGGCACTGGGGTGAGTGGGCACTGGGGTGAGTGGGCACTGGGGTGAGTGGGCACTGGGTGAGTGGGCACTGGGGGGTGACTGGGGTGTGGCACTGGGGTGAGTGGGCACTGGGGTGAGTGGGCACTGGGGTGAGTGGGCACTGGGGTGAGTGGGCACTGGGGTGAGTGGGCACTGGGGTAGTGGGGTGAGTGGGCACTGGGGTGAGTGGGCACTGGGGTGAGTGGGCACTGGGGTGAGTGGGCACTGGGGTGAGTGGGCACTGGGGTGAGTGGGCACTGGGGTGAGTGGACACTGCAGGATTGGCAGTAACTGAGGAGAAGGCAGACGGATATATAAGGACTGGCTGTGCGTGTGCCTCGGTGAGATACCGCCACTGACCAGCTTGCTCAGCCTGAATTATCCCGTCATTTAATGAATATAACATAAGGAGGAGGGCTTGTTGTCCTTTGAGCTGAGAGGGTTGATAATTGATGCAGTGGAGGTGGTTAATGTTGTGAAGGAGTTAGTGATTAAATAAGGTGAAAGTGCTGCTGCCGACTGAACAGCCGTGAATTAGTGATTGGTCACGGAACTGGAGGTGACACGGAGTAGTGGTTCTCTGCAGAGCGTCGTGCCGACCAACTGGCTGGCAGCACACATGCACACTACACACAACACACGTGCACACACGTACACACACGCCTCTCACGCACACACACGCCTCTCAACACGCACATGCACACTACACACAACCCACGTACACACACGTACATACACGCCTCTCACGCACACACACGCCTCTCAACACGCACATGCACACTACACATAACCCACGTGCACACACGTACATACACGCCTCTCACGCACACACACGCCTCTCAACACGCACATGCACACTACACATAACCCACGTGCACACACGTACACACCGCCTCACACTACAGGCACCTCACAGCACGCACTCCTCACAACACACACCTCACGACACGCACATACACGCACTCCTCACAACATGCTACACACGTACACATGCCTCACAACACGCTACACACACTCCTCACAAGGGCAGTTGATAATTCCTTACAGAAGACAAAATTACAGGCGTTTACAGAGAGAGTGGGTCAAATTGTTGGTTCATTGGAAGAGGACAGTGTCCTGATTCTGTTTCTGAGTACAAGGTGAGGCTGGGACTTTCATCCCTGGAGTGCAGGAGGCTGAGTGTAGGAGTGAGCGTAGGGGGCTGAGGGGTGACCCTTGCAGAGTTGTACAAGATCACGAGGGGAATGGATGAGGTGAATGGTCAGTCTTCTTCCTCTAGGTAGACAAACCGGGAACAATAGGGGAAAGATTAAGGAGAGGCCAGAATCTTTATGCTGAGGGTGATGTGGTGGCAATGGTTCAGCAATGTTTTGGGTCGGAACTCTTCTTCAGTCTTTTAGTGGAAGATTGCTCTTCAAACAATGCCACGCAGTGAGTGTAGCAGCTGAACGAGGCCTGGAATTAACTGGAGGATAGTTTCTTCAATATTGCAGCAGCATAGCTGTGCACCAATGCTTCACATGAGTCATTCAATCCTTATAACCAACTGTTCACCACAATCCTTTACTCTCTGTCCTTGAAACCTTCATCCAACTTTGAAGAAGAGTCTCGACCCGAAACGTCACGTTTTCCATCGCTCCATAGATGCTGCCTCACCTGCTGAGTTTCTCCAGCATTTTTATCTACCTTCAATTTTTCCAGCATCTGCAGTTCCTTCTTAAACATCTTTCCACTCATCTCAGTTTTGCTTTTACATGGGATTTTAGCAAGAACGTCCTGAAAACCCATATACACAGTTCTGGTGCTGAAGACAAGTCAGGAACAATAGGGGAAAAACTGACTATTTGCCTCATCCATTCCCCTTGTGATCTTGTACACTCCTGCACGGGTCACCCCTCAGCCTCCTGCGCTCCAGGGATGAAGGTTCCAGTCCTCCAAATGCACTTCCTCCAAATGCAGTCCCGCCATACTCGACCAAGTTGTTGCAAATCTGAGTAAACCATACCTGTAAGAATCTTCTGCAATAATTTCCTTCCCATTAATGTAAGGTTCAGCATTTTATTTTATTACTGCCCCAGTTGCCCTTCTAACTGTAGGCAACTGTAGGCATTTTACTAGAATGTTGCCAGGGTTCCAGCAACTATGTTACAGAGAAAGGTTGAACAAGTTAGGTCTTTATTCTTTGGAGCGCAGAAGGTTAAGGGGGGACTTGATTGAGGTCTTTAAAATGATGAAAGGGATAGACAGAGTTAACGTGGATACGTTTTTCCCATTGAGGGTAGGGAAGATTCAAACAAGAGGGCATGACATGAGAATTAAGGGACAGAAGTTTCGGGGTAACGTGAGGGGGAACTTCTTTACTCAGAGGGTGGTGGCTGTGTGGAATGAGCTTCCAGCAGAAGTGGTGGAGGCAGGATCGATTTTAACATTTAAGAGTAAAGTGGATAGGTATATGGACGTGAAGGGAATGGAGGGGTATGGTCTGAGTGCAGGTAGATGGGACTAGGGGAAAACAAATGGTCGGCACGGACTGGAAGGGCCGAGAGGGCCTGTTTCCGTGCTGTAATTGTTATATGGTTATTATATGGTTAAGTAGGGAAAAATCAAATACTAGGAGAATAGTTTGAAGCAGAGAGCAGCAAAGTGTAAAGGAGATGCGTGGGGCAGGTTGTTTTACAGGGTGTGGTGGTGAGTGCCTGGGACGCGGGGCAGGGGGGTGGTTGAGGCAGATATCGTGGCATTTAAGAGACTTTAGACAAATGGATATGCAGTGAATGGAGGGATATAGATTATGTGCCAGCAGATGAGAATTGGTCTTGGCATTATGTTGGGTAAGATTTTGTGGGCTGAAGGTCTGAATCTTTCCATGTTCTTTGTTAAATGAAGAAATAACTTTGGCCATTCTCTGACACCTCTCCCATGTGTGATGGGGATTGAAGGCGATGTCCACACCCCAGCCAGCCCACAGTCGCGTGTACACACCCCAGCCAGCCCACAGTCGTGTGTACACACCCCAGCCAGCCCACAGTCGCGTGTACACACCCCAGCCAGCCCACAGTCGTGTGTACACACCCCAGCCAGCCCACAGTCCGCGTGTACACACCCCAGCCAGCCCACAGTCGCGTGTACACACCCCAGCCAGCCCACAGTCGCGTGTACACACCCCAGCCAGCCCACAGTCGTGTGTACACACCCCAGCCAGCCCACAGTCGCGTGTACACACCCCAGCCAGCCCACAGTCGTGTGTACACACCCCAGCCAGCCCACAGTCGCGTGTACACACCCCAGCCAGCCCACAGTCGCGTGTACACACCCCAGCCAGCCCACAGTCGCGTCAGGCACGTGCGGTGAGTAATTACTCAGGGTAGGCAGTCAGCCGGCTTTCAAAAAAAAAATCTTAAACTGCGCATGTGCAGATGGTTCTCTTCGTAAAAAATAAAAATAAGTAACAATTCAATTTTACCAAGGCTTCTCATGCTCCTTCATTTTTTAATCACTGAATGGGTGGGGAATGGAGGATGAAGGCAGGTGGCGAGATGGTGGGAAAAACGGGAGCGCACCGGGACGTTGAATCAGTTGTCATCTTATTGAATGACAATACTAATTCAAGGGTCCAATTGGAGGGAGAGTTCCTTTCACAGCGTGTGGAGAGTCTGTGCCAGGGGTTAAAGATGCGGGGAGGGCAGGAGTGTTGAAAAGGAGGAGGGTCAGAGATCATGTCAGACTCACTCACCGCTGCCGCAGCGCTCCGGGCACGGACAGCAGAACTGGCCGCCACTTCCGGGGATAGAAGCAGCTCGGGTGTGAGCGGCCGCCGGGACCTGACAACAGAACAGGCTGCCATTTCAAGCGCCTTCTGCCGGCCCGCTCACCTCTGGCATTGCTCTTCATCTGAACATCTCTCACCTGCCGCTCGCCGGCTTCGCTCATGTCAACCGCGTCCCGCAAATCCTTACATTCCCACAGCCGAGTAACCTCAACTGGTCCCGTGAGCGGGCTGTCGGAATTTAAAGATCTGCGGGAAGCCGGCCGGCGAGCGGCAGGTGAAAGATGTTCAGACGGAGACACTGCCAGAGGTGACGGGGACTAGCTGAAGGGGCAGTGTCCCGGCGGCCGCTCAAAGTCAGTCACCCGAGCTGCTTCCTTCCTCGGAAATGGCGGCCAGTTGTGCTGTCCATGCCCGGAGCGCTGCGGCAGCCACCCAAGCGAATTCACTCAATAAAACCATATAGCAGTCTGAAGAAGGGTCTCGACCCGAAACGTCGCCTATCTCCTTCGCTCCTTAGATGTTGCTGCACCCGCTGAGTTTCTCCAGCCATTTGTGTACCCTAGCAATTACAGCACGGATACAGGTTATTTCGGCCCTTTTACTCCGTGCCGAACACTTACTCTCACCTAGTCCCATCTACCTGCACTCAGACCTGAGCGTGGCAAGTGGGTTACTGACCCCAATCCCCTCCTTCACAACGCCAGACTCCCCAAACACTGTGAACACTGCCTGCCTTGCCTACCCTGATGGCACGTGCCTGAGTCGCGTGTACACACGGCAGCCAGCCCACAGTCGCGTGTACACACGGCAGCCAGCCCACAGTCGTGTGTACACACGGCAGCCAGCCCACAGTCGCGTGTACACACGGCAGCCAGCCCACAGTCGCGTGTACACACGGCAGCCAGCCCACAGTCGCGTGTACACACCCCAGCCAGCCCACAGTCGCGTGTACACACGGCAGCCAGCCCACAGTCGCGTGTACACACCCCAGCCAGCCCACAGTCGCGTGTACACACCCCAGCCAGCCCACAGTCGCGTGGACACACGGCAGCCAGCCCACAGTCGCGTGTACACACCCCAGCCAGCCCACAGTCGCGTGCCTTTTTGTGTACCTTGTGTGTTGTGACTGTCGGCAGAACAACTTCCCTCCGGGGATGAATAATTTAAAAACAAACAAAGTCTAATCTGTGTTTGGTATCAAAATCCCCAGTAATCCTGTTCAGTGTCAAGCAAGGTCTCGACCTGAAAAGTCACCCATTCCTTTTCTGCAGAGATGTTGCCTGACCCGCTGAGTTACTCCAGATTTTTGTGTCCATCTTCAGTTTAAACAATTCCTTCCTACACAAATCCTGTCAAGCAATTGTGAAAGATCCCGGGGTAGCTCTTGGAACAGGATCTGGGGTGACATCCTTGGCATCCTGCCACTCAAGAAAACTGAAGACTGCTGAAGATAGACACAACATGCTGTAACTCAGTTGCTCAGGCAGCATCTGTGGAGAGACAATAGACAATAGGTGCAGGAGTAGGCCATTTGGCCCTTTGAGCCAGCACCGCCATTCAATGTGATCATGGCTGATCATCCCCAATCAGTACACCGTTCCTGCCTTCTCCCCATATCCCCTGACTCTGCTATTTTTAAGAGCTCTATCTAACTCTCTTCTGAAAGCATCCACAGATCCTGCCTCCACCGCCCTCTGAGGCAGAGAATTCCACAGACTCGCCACTCTCTGTGAGAAAAAGTGTTTCCTCGTCTCCGTTCTAAATGGCTTACTCCTTATTCTTAAAGAGAAGGAAGGCATGATGTTTCACAGTGCTGGAGTAACTCAGCGGGTCAGGCAGCCTCTGTGGAGAACATGGATAGGCGATGTTTCACAGAGTGCTGGAGTAACTCAGCGGGTCAGGCAGCCTCTGTGGAGAACATGGAGAGGCGATGTTTCACAGAGTGCTGGGAGTAAGTAACTCAGTGGGACAGGCAGCATTGCTGGAGAGAAGGAATGGGTAACGTTTCGGGTGGAGACCCTTCTTAGCCTTTTCTCCAGAGATGCCCGCTGAGTTACTCCAGCATTTTGCGTCTCTCTTGGATGTAAACCAGCATCTGGACTTCCTCCACTGACGTATGCTCGCTGTTCATGACCCAGTTATTAATTTTGTGGATGTTTGTGTAATAGAGGCCACAGTAAAGGCCGATGGAAACTCCCTGAGTTAGTGCAAGGTTCCCCTTCAGTGGATAGACAGTAAGTGGCTGCTTTGAGTCTGCTGCAGTCGACAGACCTCTAATCACAGTGGTGGGTTTCAGGGGGCGAGCAGTAGTCTAACGGCCTTTACATTCTCATTGTGTTTGGCCAGCAGCAGGTGCTTCATGCATTAACTATTGTGGCCATTTATAAACCGCAGCCTAAGTGCTGTTATTTATTAGGCTGCTGATGAAAGTTTTTACTTCCTCGATTTCCATTTTAGCTCCTTACATGTGACCTCTGAATCTTTAACAGCAAATCTGTTACCAGGAACAAAAATCATTAGAAATCGACAGCCGACTGTACAGAGCCTTAAGTAGAATGGATACATGAATATTTCTGGTGCTGCCGTTGATGTGAGAGCACTTAGTGAGGCTGGCAAGAAGGTGGATTACTCTTACTGCAGTGGATGCAAAACCTATTCTTCCAGCGAGTGTAAGAATCACAGCATTGGTGGAGGCCATTTGGCCCAGCAGTGATGTGCTAATGTTGAGAGAGGGAAGCCGTTCCCCCGGTCCTTCCTCACAACCTTCGTGGTGGTTGAATCTCGCATCAGCGCTGCCATTGAGCAGCTCCCTGCCCCTGCCCCTGCCTCACTGTGAGGCTCCCTGTCCCCCGTCACGTCCCTGTCCGTGTCACATCCCAGTCCCTCATCCCTGTCACATCCCAGTGCCAGCCTCACCGCGAGGCCGCCACATCCGCCCTGGTGCCCAGCCACGGCCGGCTGATGCTGAATCCGACGTTTGCTGACATCGTACACAGGTGCTCCTTCAGCTACTCTGCTTCTCTTTGGCCCCCAGTGTGGGGGGAGGAGGGGAAGTGAAGAATAGACGGGGTGGGGGGGGGGGGGTTTGCTGCCGGTGGACGAGAGGAGAGGACAGCTCCACCATTGGGGGGGTTGCTGTGAGTAGGGGGAGGGGACGGCTACACCAGCGGTGGGTGATGGGAGGAAGGGGTGTGAGTGAGATGGGGTGAGGGTGCTGCCAGGGGAGGGGTGGGGACGGCTCCATCACCTGAGGGGGGGAGCGAGGGAGGGGGAGGTGATGAGGTGGAGAGGAGAGGGTGAGGAGGAATGGGGGAGGGGGGAGGTGGTGGGTGAGAGTAGGGAGGGGGAATGGGTGAGGGGTGGGTGGGGTAAGGGAGGATGGGGTGGGGGGGACTGGAGGGGGCCTCCCACGACACCACCAGCTGAGCGTTTCCTGGGGCCATGCAGTGAAATGTTGTACTTGTCTGAATTTTGCTTTTGAAAATAAAATGAGTAATTCTCTGTCCACAGTGGCTTGTTGTGGAATGTTTTGTGATTAATGTGATCTGGTATCACCACAAATTAACCCTCAGGGCGGCGAGTAAATTTCAGACTTGATGTACTCCACTCCAGTAATTCCTCGGCTTCACCTGGATAATTAGATGTGGCAACGTTATTTATTGAATGAAGCTGCAGCTGCAAGGTTGGCGCCGTGCCGTGGGCCCAAGGTTGCCATGGGGCCAGCGTGGGGCCGTGGGTCTGTGGCTGGCTCGGTGCTGCTACACCCATTACCCACTTTGGATTCTTTACAAACACAAGCATTGCCTTTGGTAACTGCTGCCGTGCTTCTCCTGAAGAATAGTTTTTCTTCAGTAAGCGTGCGTTCAGACGTTCCATTTTGAACCACGTGCTTGACGAAGTTTGCAACAAGCCATCATTTGGGTAAATGTGAGGTTGCATTTTGGAACGACAAACGCGGGCAGGATTTGCACAGTGAAGGGTCGGGGCGTGGGGACTGTGGGCCTGGGGACTGTGGGCCTGGGGACTGTGGGCCTGGGGACTGTGGGTGTGGGGACTGTGGGTGTGGGGACTGTGGGTGTGGGGACTGTGGGCGTGGGGACTGTGGGCCTGGGGACTGTGGGCGTGGGGCCTGGGGACTGTGGGCCTGGGGACTGTGGGCGTGGGGACTGTGGGCCTGGGGACTGTGGGCCTGGGGACTGTGGGCGTGGGGCCTGGGGACTGTGGGCGTGGGGCCTGGGGACTGTGGGCCTGGGGACTGTGGGCGTGGGGGACTGTGGGCCTGGGACTGTGGGCCTGGGGACTGTGGGCGTGGGGCCTGGGGACTGTGGGCGTGGGGCCTGGGGACTGTGGGCGTGGGGCCTGGGGACTGTGGCGTGGGGACTGTGGGCGTGGGACTGTGGGCGTGGGGGACTGTGGGCGTGGGGACCGTGGGCGTGGGGCCTGGGGACTGTGGGCGTGGGGACTGTGGGCGTGGGGACTGTGGGCGTGGGGGACTGTGGGCGTGGGGCCTGGGGACTGTGGGCGTGGGGACTGTGGGCCTGGGGACTGTGGGCGTGGGGGACTGTGGGCCTGGGGACTGTGGGCGTGGGGACTGTGGGCCTGGGGACTGTGGGCGTGGGGGACTGTCGGGGCCTGGGGAACATTGTACTGGGACGAGGGGCTGAAGGCACACAGTCCCATCAAGATGGTGAACCAAGTGGACAGGGTGGTGAAGGTGACACTGGGCACAGTCAGGCTATTGAGTACAGGACAGGTCATGTTACAGATGTACAAGGCATTGGTGCAGTCACATCGGAAGAGCCATGCACAGTTGTGCTTGCCCTGCTGCCGGAAGGGTGAACGGAGGTTGACAAAGTGATTGGAAGATTAGAACTACAAGGAGAGGCTGTGTAGGCTGGGACGGAGGAAGCTGAGGGGTGATATTGTGGAAGGTTATAAAAGAATGAGGGGCATAGACGAGGTGAATGTCCACAGAGCCATGGTGAGTGAGAGGTATGGTGAACAATGCAAGATCGTCCACTGTGAGCGACACAAATAAACCAGAATGCTTTGGAAAAGCTGATCAATTGTGGAGAGTGAAACAGTTAACATTTCAGATCAAAGATCTTCACCAGGGCCATTAATCTCAGCTTTCAAGCAACTGCCGAATTTGATTGTGAACGGCCTGAGCTCTTGGTGTGGGGAGGAGTGGGAGGTGGTGTCGTTGCATCATGACAGTTCTTCATGGATTGTCAGGGTCGGTATGTTGTCACTCTCGCCCCTAGCTCTGGCCATCAAGGGCCAACTATTCACGACTCAGATGGATGTGAAGCTTTGACATTTGGCGGCTCCATCGCTCAATATATTCAGGGTAGGGGAAAGATTAGTGAAGGAAAGTGGTGCTGACGTAGGGAATGAACGGTGCTTGCCTGTCCAGCTGAGTGAGCGATGGACGAGTGGCCGGCTGATAGTTCCTTTCTTCCTGTCCTTCTCACCCTTTCTGCCTGAGCTGTGGGGTATTGCCAGCTTCAAGAAGGCGGAATCTATTGTCAAGTATCCCCCCCCTCCCTCAGTCTGTGCCCTCTTCTGACCGCTGTCCTTGGGCAGGAGGTACAGAAGCCCGAAGCCCCCACACCACCAGTTATTTGTGTCTTTTTGTCTGAAGCTGCAGCAAGCAATATTCTGACTCTCGCTTCACCTCCCCGTGCTTGTGAAGAGGACAATAAACTTGACTCTGTTATAACAAAATGAAAGTAACAAGTTAGCCCAGCTCGAGTCCAGTTAATGAGCTGTTCAGGTTAATGAATAGGTGTAGATTTATCGACAGTTCACATCAGTACCATTCTTTATTCCTGTTATCACACTGCATTTGTCTGACCAATTGATGAACTTCCCTCTGCACTCTCCACTGTTACATCCATCTTGAACTACACTTATTCTAGTTGTCCTTTAAGCCCCTGTCCCACTTACATGTCCTTGGCACGTTAATGACGCGACCTCGAGGCGCGACGGTCCCGTGAAGGTCGTGCGCGATTTCATGCGCCCGCACAGCCCTCTGGAGCGCGTGACGTCATTTGAAGATAGACACAAAATGCCGGAGTAACTCAGCGGGACCGGCAGCATCTCTGGAGAGAAGGAATGGGTGATGTTTCGTGTCGAGACTTCTTCAGTCTGAAAGAAGGGTCTTGATCCGGAACGTCACTCATTGCTTCTCTCCAGAGATGCTGCCGGTCCCGCTGAGTGACTCCAGCATTTTGCGTCTATCTTCAATTTCCTTGGCCCCGCTCTGGGAGTAGAAGTGGGGGCGGATCCGGACCGCAACGGCCGTGAGCCCCAGGCCGAGCTCGGCGATCGTTTGCCTGCTTCTGCTGCCGTCGAAGGTGAGACGTTGCGTCGCGCCAGGGTCTTGGGTCTGGCGTGCGATGATTTAGTTTGCTACAAAATCCCGGAGCGCGGCGCGATTCCGCGCACAACTCCATACCCCTCCGCGGTTCTCAGTGGGACCGGCCACATGATGCCCGTGCGCCTCAACGCGACCACGAGGTCACATATATTTGCGTGCCAAGGACACGTAAGTGGGACAGTCCCTTAGGTCTTCTGAATTTGAACCACTTCAGATCTAACGCTCCACCCACCAGCCGAGGCATTCACATACAGTCTCCTTGCCTTTCAAAATGACTGACAAAGGGTCTCGACTTAGATGGACAAAAATGGTGGAGAAACTTAGATGGAGAAAAATGGTGCAGGACAGGCAGCATCTATGGAGCAAAGGAATAGGTGACGTTTCGGGTCGAGACCTTTCTTCAGACTGGTCAGTTCTTTCTTAAACACAAGGGTCTCGACTTGAATCGTCACCCATTGGCTATATTTAAGAGTGAGTTGGATGTGGCCCTTGTGGCTAAGGGGATCAGAGGGTATGGAGAGAAGGCAGGTACGGGATACTGAGTTGGATGATCAGCCATGATCATATTGAATGGCGGTGCAGGCTCGAAGGGCTGAATGGCCTACTCCTGCACCTAATTTCTATGTTTCTATGTTGTGTCATTCCGTGGAAACCAGCATCTGCAGTTCCTTCCTGCACAAACGAAAAGAACTGCTAATATCGGCAATCTGAAGCAATAACATCTGTCAACAGATCGAGCAGCATCCGTGGAGAGAGAAGCAGTCATTATTGTAAATAAGATGATCAGACTGTCTCACCCATATCTAATGGAGTTGGTGTAAATGTGGTGGGCAGCGGGTCTGGCAGCATCTCTGGAGACTTCCTGAGCCCCAGAGGCTTAGACAGGAAGGAGTTTGTTATCTGTGTCCAACAGAGTGTCTGGAAACTTATGTTGTCCGTCGATCTCCGTCGAGGAGGGACCAGACTGGACCTTGTGTTGGGATCCAGGCCTGGCTAAGTGACTGGTGTTTCGCAGAAGAGCATTTTGTGAGCAGTGATCACAACTCCTCAGGTTTAACATAGTTACAACATAAACAATAGGTGCAGGAGTAGGCCATTCGGCCCTTCGAGCCAGCACCGCCATTCAATGTATTCATGGCTGATCATCCACAAGCAGTACTCCGTTCCTGCCTTCTCCCCATATTTCATGATTCCGTTAGCCCTAAGAGCGACAATATGTCTAACTCTAATTATAAATAGGGATAAGTCTGGAGCTTGTGGGAAGATACTAATTTGGGGTAGAACAAATTAAAACCTCATTCAGGTAGGGAGATGAAATTGGGAGCCGCTGTTATTGGGCAAATCCACATCTGACGTGTGGGTGGTTTAGATATCGGCTGCTACAAGCAAGAGGTGGGTAATCCTGGCTGATGAGAGAGTTTGTGAATTTGGTCAAAAAATGTAAGGTTTAGGGAGTTTAAATCAGACAGGGTCTGTAAGAAAGCAGGAAAGAACTCAAACAGAGAACGGGGGGGGGGGGAGGGCAGGGAACATCATTGGCAAATTGGATTAAAGACAATCCCAAGACCTTTTATACGCACATTGAAAACAAGAGGGGAATTTGGTGGAGGGTAGATCACACAAGTAAAGGAGAGGAGACACAGAGTGCTGGAACTCAGTGCGACAGGCAGCATCTGTGGAGAATGGGTGCGTTCTGGGTCGAGACCCTTCCTCAGACTGTGTTTCTCTGGGCATGACCCAGCGGCGGTTTCTCGAGTTTCCTGGTGAGGTGTTGGAAGCTGCAAGTGGTGGCGTTCCCTACATCACTGCCCTGTGCTGGAGGCAGCCGGTGTCTGATGGAGTGGATGCGGTGGGGTGGATGGGGCTGGTTTGTGTGATGGACGGCTACATCCATAACACTTGGACAGAGCTGTTGCCAAAGCTAGTGATAGGATGCTGTCTGTAGGAGTTGGTGAGCGTTGTTGCCAAACCTCCTCCTGAGAGTCGGGGGAGAGAGGAAGCAGAGATATGATGGATGCTTGGAGTCAGGAACTCTCTCCTTGTCAGTGATGGTCCCGGTGCATTTTCAGTTGTGCGGGCTGCTAATCTTTGCAGGAGTGATGTGGATGGTATAAATGTCATTTAAAATCCAGAATTAGCAGGCAAGTTGTTGAACTTTGTGTGTGATCTCCATTTAGCAGAACTCTGCGGAATAAGCCTTCACTTTCCCCGGCTGCCAGCTGGAGCGGTCGTTGCCGCCAATTTCTGCAGGGTTGGCCTTTTCAACTTGCACGTTGCAGTCTCCTCTACCCCGTCCCTCGACTCCAGTCTGTCCTTCTCTCTGCCCCGCCCCGAGTGTCAGGGGTTACGGGCAGGAGAATGGGGTTAGAAGGGAGAGATAGATCAGCCACGAGTCGACGACGGAGTAGACCTGATGGGCCGAATGGCCTAATTCTACTCCTGTCACTTATGACATAACCATTTTTCTAAACCAACATGTGGAGGAACCAACGAGAGAGCAGGCTATTCTAGACTGGATATTGAGTAATGAGGAAGGGTTAGTTAGCAGCCTTGTTGTACGTGGCCCCTTGGGCAAGAGTGACCATAATATGGTTGAGTTCTTCATTAGGATGGAGAGTGACATTGTTAATTCAGAAACACGGGTCCTGAACTTAAAGAAAGGTAACTTTGAGGGTATGAGACGTGAATTGGCCAAGATGGACTGGCAATTGAGTCTTGAAGGGTTGATGGTGGATTTGCAATGGAAGGCATTTAAAGACTGCATGGATGAACTACAACAATTGTTCATCCCAGTATGGCAAAAGAATAAATCAGGGAAGGTGGCGCATCCGTGGATAACGAGGGAAATCAGGGATAGTATCAAAGAAAAAGATGAAGCGTACAAATTAGCCAGAAAAAAGCAGCCTACCAGAGGACTGGGAGAAATTCAGAGACCAACAGAGGAGGACAAATGGCTTAATTAGAAAAGGGAAAATGGAGTATGAAAGGAAACTGGCAGGAAACATAAAAACTGACTGCAAAAGTTTTTATCGATATGTGAAGCGCAAAAGATTAGTTAAAACAAATGTAGGTCCCCTGCAGTCAGAAACGGGTGAATTGATCACGGGGAACAAGGACATGGCAGACCAATTGAATAACTACTTTGGTTCCGTCTTCACTAAGGAAGACATAAATAATTTGCCGGAAATAGCATGGGATCGCGGGTCAAATGAGATGGAGGAAATGGGTGAAATCCAGGTTAGCCGGAAAGTGGTGTTGGGTAAATTGAATGGATTAAAGGCCGATAAATCTCCAGGGCCAGATAGGCTGCATCCCAGGGTACTTAAGGAAGTAGCCCCAGAAATAGCAGATGCCTTAGTGATAATTTTTCAAAACTCTTTAGATTCTGGAGTAGTTCCTGAGGATTGGAGAGTAGGTAATGTAACCCCACTTTTTAAAAAGGGAGGGAGAGAGAAAACGGGGAATTACAGACCAGTTAGTCTAACATCGGTAGTGGGGAAACTGCTAGAGTCAATTATTAAAGATGGGATAGCAGCACATTTGGAAAGTGGTGAAATCATTGGACAAAGTCAGCATGGATTTATGAAGGGTAAATCATGTCTGACGAATCTTATTGAATTTTGTGAGGTAACTAGCAGAGTGGACAAGGGAGAACCAGTGGATGTGTTATATCTGGACTTTCAGAAGGCTTTCGACAAGGTCCCATACAAGAGATTGGTAAACAAACTTAAAGCACACAGTATTGGTGGTTCAGTATTGATGTGGATAGAGAACTGGCTGGCAGACAGGAAGCAAAGAGTAGGAGTGAACGGGTCCTTTTCAGGATGGCAGGCAGTGACTAGTGGGGTGCCGCAAGGCTCAGTGCTGGGACCCCAGCTATTTACAATATACATTAATGATTTGGATGAGGGAATTAAATGCAACATCTCAAAGTTTGCGGATGACACGAAGCTGGGGGGCGGTGTTAGCTGTGAGGAGGATGCTAGGAGGCTGCAGGATGACTTGGATAGACTGGGTGAGTGGGCAAATACATGGCAGATGCAGTATAATGTGGATAAATGTGTGGTTATCCACTTTGGTGGCAAAAAGGTAGATTATTATTTGAATGGTGACCGATTAGGAAAAGGGGAGATGCAGCGAGACCTGGATATCATGGTACACCAGTCATTGAAAGTAGGCATGCAGGTGCAGCAGGCTGTGAAGAAAGCAAATGGTATGTTGGCATTCATAGCAAAAGGATTTGAGTACAAGAGCAGGGAGGTTCTACTGCAGTTGAACAGGGTCTTGGTGAGGCCACACCTGGAGTATTGCGTACAGTTCTGGTCTCCTAATCTGAGGAAAGACATTCTTGCCATAGAGGGAGTACAGAGAAGGTTCACCAGACTGATTCCTGGGATGGCAGGACTTCCATATGAAGAAAGACTGGATAGACTTGGCTTGTACTCGCTGGAATTTAGAAGATTGAGGGGTGATCTCATAGAGACTTACAGAATTCTTAAGGGGTTGGACAGGCTAGATGCAGGAAGATTGTTCCCGATGTTGGGGAAGTCCAGGACAAGGGGTCACAGTTTAAGGATAAGGGGGAAGTCTTTTAGGACCGAGATGAGAAAATCGTTTTCACACAGAGAGTGGTGAATCTGTGGAATTCTCTGCCACAGAAGGTAGTTGACGCCAGTTCGTTGGCCATATTTAAGAGGGAGTTGGATGTGGCCCTTGTGGCTGAAGGGATCAGGGGGTATGGAGAGAAGGCAGGTACAGGATACTGAGTTGGATGATCAGCCATGATCATATTGAATGGCGGTGCAGGCTCGAAGGGCCGAATGGCCTACTCCAGCACCTAATTTCTATGTTTCTATGACATGAACATCAGTCTCTCTTTCACCACTAGTTCCCATCCCACCCCTACCTTTCTCCACCCCACCCACCATGTTCTGCCACCCCCACCCACACACCCCTGCCCGTCCTGCCGCCCCCGTTACCCCACATCCCCGCACTGAACACCTTCACCGACTTCCAACTCCTCATTGAAAACCATCTTTAAAAATAACTGGTGCCGTTCAAAGTTTGCACTGGGATTACTGAATTAGTACTCAGATCATCGAGCTTTTTGCAATTTACCGCCATTTATATTCTTCAACATGTTTGCAAAGTGATCAAGTCAGAACGCAGACTAATTTATGCAAATAGAATAGTCCATCGCCTGAAATATAGCGGAGCGTGGGATCACTGTCGATTAGGAAGGTGATGCATCACGCACGCACACATCCTGCAGTGGAGCTGCTCATCTGTGGTGGACACCAGACACTGCAGATTCTGCACGCCCGAGATAAAACTAACTGGACCAACCTCAGTCTCCTCAGGTAGCTTGCTGCCCAACCATGTGGACAGTGAATTCTCCACTGTCCCCCCTCTGTCCCCCTCTCTATCCCCCCTCTGTCCACCCTCTGTCCCCCCCACTGTCCCCGTCTGTCCACCCTCTCTATTCCCCCCCCACTGTCCCCCTCTGTCCCCATGCCCGTGTGCACATTTGCCCCCACCACCTCAGTCCACCCTGTCACCTACCTTTCCCCCCCCCCCATCCAGAGGCCCACAGTTTCCTTCCTCCGACTCCACGGCGCCTCTTCTCTCCTTATGTTCTCACAGCCTTCTTGTCACCTTCTCATCTCTGGTCACCTATCCCTTGTCCACCCGTCACCTTTGCTCCACAATGCTGCCTGACCCGCACCCCCCCCCCCCCCCCCACACCCCCCTGAGTTACTCACCTGTATCCACCCTATCAGTGAGTTTTACTCCAGCATTCTGTGAAGAAGGTCCCGACTCAAAACGTCACCTATCCATGTTCTCCACAGATGCTGCCTGACCCGCTGAGTTACTCCAGCACTCTGGGATGATAAACCCTGATGGTCTATACTATTTTGAGCCCTAGAGGCTGAGCAGAGACCTGATAGGAGTTTACAAACTTACGAGAGGCAGAGATAGGGTGGACAGTAGCAACCTCTAGAGGGCACAGCTTTGAGGTGAGAGGGGCAAAGTTTAAAGGAGATGTGTGGAGCAGGTTTTTTACACAGAGGGCAGTGGGTGCCTGGAGTGGGGGTGGAGGCAAATACCATAGTGGTGTTTAAGCTGGTTTTGTACAGGTACGTGGATATTTGGGGAACGGAGGGACGTGCAGGCAGAGTAGGTTAGTTTAACAGCATCGTGTTTGGCAGGGACATTGTGGGCCGAAGGGCCTGCACGATGCTGCACCTGGTGCTGTTCTTGTACATCAGTGTTGCAGGTTCCAGTCGGATTATGCTACTGCAAGAGGAAGTGAACACCTCACTGTGGGCTGAAGGGTCATCACTGCTTATTTCCAGTTGGATTATCTCCTCAACATTCCTCCTTGTGTTAGTTGAGGCATTCCTTGCCGTTGTATTACCAATCAGCACCTTTCTGGTTCAGGCTCTCCTCCCTCCCCCTCCCCCTCCCCCTCCCCCTCCCTCTCCCCCCGCCTCTCCCTCCCCCTCTCCCTTCTCCCTTCTCCCCCCCCTCCTCCTCCCCCTCCCCCTCCCCCTCCCCCTCCCCCTCTCCTCCCTTCTCCCCCACCTCCTCCCCCTCCCCCTCCCCCTCTCCCACCCCCTCCCCCTCCCCCTCCCTTCCCTTCTCCCCCACCTCCTCCCCCTCCCCCTCCCCCCCTCCCCCTCTCCCCTCCCCCTCCCCCTCCCCCTCCCCTCCTCCCCTCCCCCTCCCCCTCCCCCTCTCCCCTCCCCCTCCCCCTCCCCTCCCCCTCTCCCTTCTCCCCCTCCCCCTCCCCCTCCCCCCTCCCCCTCCCCCCTCCCCCTCCCCCTCCCCCTTTCTCCCTTCTCCCCCTCCCCCTCCCCCTCCCCCTCACTCTCCCTTCTCCCTTCTCCCCCTCCCCCTCCCCCTCCCCCTCCCCCTCTCCCTCTCCCTCCCCCTCCCCCGCTTCTTGGTGAGAGACGGTCCATGTAACAATGCCGCCACTACATTCTCCGTCTTATCCCAAACCGTAAGCTTGATGCTTAAAAAAAAAAGAAAACTCTTCAATGTCACAAGTTTGTGAAAAATCCTGTGGCTCATGTCCCTGGAGATGGAGATTGCCGTCTCCTTCAAGACCAATGTACTCATTCCACACTCGCTGTATTTCTATTGATTTAATGTAAGTAACTTTCTCTTCTTCAATACTGATGAGTACTGTGTTTTTGATGAATCCATCTTCATCCTGGGAACATTTTCTGCAAGGTAATTGCTGTAATTTGGGAAAGTTGCTGCAGCAGCTTAAATTCTAGCTGGAGTTTGGAGGTGGTTTTTGGGGAGTTAGCACAGCTGGGACTGACTGGGTTTCTGAGCTGAGCTCTTATTACAGTGATGGTCTCTCCATGTACAGAGCTGCTTATTGCACTGGAGAAGGTTGTCAGCTGTGCTGCAACATCATGAGGATTGCACACGCTAGTGGCAGGAAAAATGTTCCCCATGTTGGGGAGTCCAGAACCAGGGGTCACAGTTTAAGAATAAGGGGTAGGCCAATTAGGACTGAGATGAGAAAAACCTTTTCGCCCAGAGAGTTGTGAATCTGTAGAATTCTCTGCCACAGAAGGCAGTGGAAGCCGATTCACTGGATGTTTTCAAGAGAGAGATAGATTTAGCTTTTAGGGCTAACGGAATCAAGGGATATGGGGAGAAGGCAGGAACGGGGGGTTTGATTGTGGATGATCAGCCTTGATCACATTGAATGGCGGTGCTGGGCAGAAAGATAAAGCAGCCATGATTGAATGGTGGAGTAGACTTGATGGGCCGAATGGCCTAATTCTGCACCTGTGATTTATGAACTTTATCTGGGATCACATTGGCCTGAAGATTAATTTATCAAATTGCAATCATGTTCTCCACATTTATTAGTACCTGTTAAAACATGAAGGTTATTCTAGGGAGTGTTTACACTGGGCCTGTATCTCACCAACCCTGGGCATAACCCATGCCAGGCCACAGAGTGGTGAAGCAAGCCAGGTAGGCTTAACTCCTGCCAGTCTTGGACAAGGGACGTGTAAAGAGACTGTGAAACCAGTGGTCAGAGCTGAGAGATTAAAGGTTGTTGCTGAGAATTGTTGAGTCATAAACAAGGAGAAAGTATTTCAGGAGCTGACCAGAGGACACTGGGTGGTCTGCAAGTTAGGTAAGGGGGGCATGAGGAGATATTAACGTCCCTCCTTGCGGTTTGGAATGCACGACCTGAAGAATAACTTAAATGTGAAAGATATTTGTTGGACTGAGGATTGCGGTGATCCGGGGAAACACGACGAACCGTTCCTTCACAGACTCATCACTCGGGCAGCTGGGCACGGTGCATGCACGCAACCCCTCCACAGATGTTGCCTGACCCGCTGAGTTCCTCCAGCACTTTCTCCTTTCATTCCTCTCTTTCATTCATTCCGTCTCATTACTGCTTCATCCTGAGCTGCTCGGATGCACAAGACTGATCACTTCCACAAGAGCCAGCGCATTAAGGAAAGAGTGAAGCCTAGAAAACAATCAGGGGTAAACGGGGGAGAGGAAAGCCCGAACACCGCCCAGCGTGCGGGCACATTGGAACTGGGGTGCAGGCGGTGGGAACTGGGGTACAGGCAGTGGGAACTGGGATGCAGGCGGTGGGAACTGGGGTACAGGCAGTGGGAACCGGGGTACAGGCAGTGGGAACCGGGGTACAGGCAGTGGGAACTGGGGTACAGGCAGTGGGAACCGGGGTACAGGCAGTGGGAACCGGGGTACAGGCAGTGGGAACTGGGGTACAGGCAGTGGGAACCGGGGTACAGGCAGTGGGAACCGGGGTACAGGCGGTGGGAACCGGGGTACAGGCAGTGGGAACCGGGGTACAGGCGGTGGGAACCGGGGTACAGGCGGTGGGAACTGGGGTACAGGCGGTGGGAACTGGGTACAGGCGGTGGGGACCGGGGTACAGGCGGTGGGAACCGGGGTACAGGCGGTGGGAACCGGGGTACAGGCGGTGGGAACCGGGGTACAGGCGGTGGGAACCGGGGTACAGGCGGTGGGAACCGGGTACAGGCGGTGGGAACTGGGGTACAGGCGGTGGGAACCGGGTACGGTGGAAGTGCAGGCGGTGGGAACCGGGGTGCAGGCAGTGGGAACCGGGGTGCAGGCGGTGGGAACCGGGGTACAGGCGGTGGGAACCGGGGTACAGGCGGTGGGAACCGGGGTACAGGCAGTGGGAACCGGGGTACAGGCGGTGGGAACTGGGGTACAGGCAGTGGGAACTGGGGTACAGGCAGTGGGGACTGGGGTACAGGCACATTGGGAACTAGAGTCAGGGTCACCCATTCCTTCTCTCCAGAGATGCTGCCTGTCCCACTGAGTTATTCCAGCATGTTGTCTGCCTACAGGCTGTGCCTGCGATTGGCCCAGCTTGACACACACCGGGTTACAACAGTCGCTCCCAGTGGCATCAATGACCTGAAATTTGTTCGATGCCTTTTAGAAATGACAAAAGCATGTGTTCCAGAGAATCCAATAAGCAGAGCAATGAAGACCAACAGTTGAGGGAACATTGGCACCTGCCCTCCAGGGCGGGGAACGGTGTGTGCGAGAGGACAGCAAGGAGCGCAGCAATAACTCACTCAATCTGCGTTTGTTATTCTCACCTGGACCCAGGTACAGTGCCTGCTATCCCTTCTGCTCACACCATATACACCACCAAGTCAAACTCTAGCACAATAGGTCGTGTTTGGCCCCGGCCGTTGAGACGGTCGAAGGAAGGTCGGCGAGCCCCCGCCGGGCCAAAGAAACGCTTCAAGGACAACATCAAGAACAGTCTGAAGAAATTCCACATCACTTCGAGCAACTGGGAGCACGTTGCACTGGAGGAAGGGAACTCCATGCAGGAAGGAGCTGCACGTGACGGAACGGAACCACGCCGTGTCACAGAGACAAAGCGACAGCTCCGTAAGGAGAGAGAGAGAGAAGGGGGCTCGACGACTAGAAGCATAGACACTAGGTGCAGGAGCAGGCCATTCGGCCCTTCGAGCCTGCACCGCCATTCAATATGATCATGGCTGATCATCCAACTCAGTATCCTGTACCTGCCTTCTCTCCATACCCCCTGATCCCTTTAGCCACAAGGGCCACATCTAACTCCCTCTTAAATATGGCCAATGAACTGGCCTCAACTACCTTCTGTGGCAGAGAATTCCACAGATTCACCACTCTCTGTGTGAAAAATGTTTTTCACATCTCGGTCCTAAAAGACTTCCCCCTTATCCTTAAACTGTGACCCCTTGTTCTGGAGTTCCCCAACATCAGGAACAATCTTCCTGCATCTAGCCTGTCCAAGCCCTTAAGAATTTTGTAAGTTTGTATAAGATCCCCCCTCAATCTTCTAAATTCCCTCTATGGCAAGAATGTGTTTCCTCAGAAAACTGTACACAATAGTCCAGGTGTGGTCTCCAAGGCCCTGTACAACTGTAGTAGAACCTCCCTGCTCCTATACTCAAATCCTTTTGCTATGAATGCTAACATACCATTTCGCTTTCTTCACTGCCTGCTGCACCTGCATGCCTACTTTCAATGACTGGTGTACCATGACACCCAGCCATGACTACCGACCACCGCCAGTGTCCACTGCCCACGTTGCACCAAGGTGTGTGGATCGTGGATCGGCCTCTACAGACATCTGCAGACCCACAAGTGGACGACCCTATGGAGAGGAGAGGACAGGCATACTCGTTTCCAGTGACCGCCCATGATGAAGATGCCCGAGTGTTAGGATACAGTTCTCAGCGTTTGTAGCGCATCAGTTCCACCGACAAAGTCCAATGTCCACAATGGGGTCGAGGTGAATGGGACCATGCCTGGTGTACAGCTGCAGGGAGAGGATGCAGGGGAGATGCAGACTACACCAGCTGACAGCATTGTCACTTGTCCGGGCTCCTCTGGTAGCAGCTGCTGGTGTTCGCTCCCACTGAGAGACCAGGGCCGCACTGGGTAACACCTCCACCAGCCAGATCCCTCGGGCAAGTACCATGCTGACCGACCGACAACATGCTGCTGTTCCCTCTACACCGGGGAGTGCCTTGCCACAGAGCTGAGGCAGCATCATCACCAGAGGACAGCAGTTGTAGACACAGGTGTCTCCTCATGGGCCTTTGGACACAGCGTTGGCCTTGCCAGTGAAGCCCAGGCCTTGAAAAGTGAATGAATAGAAAGAGCTGTGTTTCATCAGCACAGGCCATCTGATGTGTGTGTCAGTAATGTCTTGCAGTCTCTCACCTGAACAGCCACGAGCTAGTGGCCGAAGGAGGGTCTCGACCTCAAACCTCACCCATTCCTTCTCTCCAGAGATGCTGCCTGTCCCGCTGAGTTACTCCAGCATTTTGTGTCTGTCTTAGAAGTAATAATATTGTAGTTACCTTCACTGGGACCCGAGCTCCTGTGTACAAGCAGACAATATTGATTAGTCATTATGGTGTTAGCATAAACTGAGGTCAGAGAGAGAGATTGTTGAAATAAGATAACATCCTGTCCATTCAGTAGCTTTGTGTTGAGGTTGTGGTTAATGTGTACTGCTGTGGCAATCCAGAGGTTAAGGACCTGTCCCACTTGCTGATTTTTTTGGTGACCTGATCTGTCCCTCTTGGTGATTTTTTTTCGGCGACTGCTGGCGTCATTGACTGACGTATCGCTGTCGCTGAAAGATTTTGAACACCTGCGGTGTCTCCTTGGGTGTCGCAACATTTTTTTTGTCGCCGCTGTATTTTGAAATGTTCAAAATCTTTCAGCGACCCTGATACGTCAGTAGCCAGCAGCCGCCAAAAAAATCGCCGTGGGACAGGCCCTTTACTGTGTGTGGTGGGGATTATGAAGTAGTTGCTTCTCACTTCTTGCTGCTTCAGGAATGTCCTGAAACATTGGAGTGATCTCAGCCACAGCGCTGTGTGATTGTGTGCCCCAGAGGGTGGATGGAGTGACCGGGCTGCCAGAGTGCTGGAGTAACTCAGCGGGTCCGGCAGCATCTGTGGGGACATGGATAGGTGACGTTTGGGTTCGAGGCCATTCTTCAGACTTGTTTAGAAGGATACTGGCCGAATACGGAGCGGTGGGAATAGTGTAGATGGAGATTGTGTGGAGCAAGGGCAGGAGGGAAAACTCAAGGTATGGTTGAAGATTATTTATTGTCCTATGTACTGAGAATGACATAATTAAATTCTAACTTGCAGCAGCATAACGGGTCTGTAAACACAGTACTCATAGATAACATAATAAACAAAACAAAAATCAATAAATTATAAAATCACTCGTGTGGCAAGCTTCATGTCCGTAGTGCAACCAAAACACTTCTTAATTTTGTAGTGTTCAAGAGCATAATGGTCGCTGAGAACAAGCTATCCTTCAACCTGGAGGTCACGGTCTTCAGGCTCCTTCTTCCCCATAGTAGCAGTGAGATGAGAGCGTGGCCAGGGTGGTGTGGGTCTCTGATGATGCTGGCTGCCTTGTTGAGGCAGCGCCTCCTGTAGATCCCTTCGATGGTGGGAGGTCAGTACGTGATGGGCCCTCGATGGTGGGAGGTCAGTATGTGATGGGCGGGCAGTGTCCACCACATTTTGTAGTCTGCTTTGTTCCTGGGGCTTCACGTTGCTGAACCAGGCTGCGATGGAACCTGTTAATATGGTCTAAATCTGTGGAGGTTGAAGGGAGTATTTTTCAATAGACTGGGACCTGGGTCAATAGCAGTTCAGCGAACCAGTATTGAATGTGCAGGAAGAGTTCAGACGTTCTAGGAGCTGAATTAGACCATTCGGCCCATCAAGTCTACTCCACCATTCAATCCTGGTTGACTTATTTTCCACCTCTTCTCATGTGCATGAACAGACAGGCAGAGGCGGGGTATTTATACAATCCCCTTAACACAAGTACAAACTAAATCATCAGCCCACAAGTGCATTCAGTTACAGGGTGAGTTTGGAGAAACTTGGATTGTTTTATCTGGAGTGTCGGAGGCTGAGGGAAGGCATAGATAGTTGGGACGTGTCGTAAGCCAAAGGTGGTGACAGAAGTTGTCTAAAAACCAGTCCTGGAATTTCACAGTCACTGCTTATCTTCCTCCCCCTCCCCTCTCAGCCCTCACCAACATTGTTGGCTGGTGTGGGCGAGTTGGGCTGAAGGGCCTGTATCCACACTGTATCACTCTATGACGTGTAGCTGGGACATGTTGTCTGGTGTGGGCAAGTTGGGCTGAAGGGCCTGTTTCCATGCAGTATCACTCTATGATGTGTGTTTGTGAATCGTTGCATGAATCTGCTGGTAATGCTGCCCTTTCCCTGCAGATGACTGGAACGTTTCCTCACACCAGTATGACAGGCTGGCTTACGGGAAGTGGGAGTTGTATATCGCCCCAGAGGCAGACGGCTCGTCTCCTGTATCTCATGAATCCAAGCTGAAGGTGAGCTTTGCACGTCCTGTTGCATGGGGCAGCTACTGGCAGTGGAGGGACTGCTGACTCGGGGCTTTGCTTGTTTTGTGATGAGACCATCTTCTCCTGCCCAGCTTTTCCCACTGATTCTTTGGGCAGTGGGAGAGCACGCTCTGTAAAGCCACGCTGTCTTGTGCCTTGAGCATAATTTCCCTGGAGGATGCAAAGGATTATTCCAGTGGTGCCTCGTTTGTCCAAGAGGTTCGTTGCTGAGGTGGGTTTAGGCTTGTGGGGGTGGGTTCCAGAACCTGATGGTTGGAGGAAAGTATCTGTTGCTGAACATAGAAACATAGAAACAAGGTGCAGGAGTAGGCCATTCGGCCCTTCGAGCCTGCACCGCCATTCAATATGATCATGGCTGATCACCCAACTCAGTATCCCGTACCTGCCTTCTCTCCATACCCCCTGATCCCTTCAGCCACAAGGGCCACATCTAACTCCCTCTTAAATATGGCCAATGAACTGGCCTCAACTACCTTCTGTGATAGAGAATTCCACAGATTCACCACTCTCTGTGTGAAAAATGTTTTTCTCATCTCGGTCCTAAAATACTTCCCCCTTATCCTTAAACTGTGACCCCTTGTCCTGGACTTCCCCAACATGGGGAACAATCTTCCTGCATCTAGCCTGTCCAACTCCTTAAGAATTTTGTAAATTTCTATAAGATCCCCTTCAATCTTCTAAATTCTACCGAGTACATGCCGAGTCTATCCAGTCTTTCCTCATATGAAAGAACCTGGTGGTGCGGGACGTGAGGCTTGTGTAGACGGCACAGCCCGGACGGTGGGCGTCCGTGACGGTAGATGCCCTCCTCTTCAGGCAGTGCTTCATTCAGACAAAGACTTGCAGCCAAGTGTTTACAGGTACAGATGTTTATGACAGATGTGGTTGCAATGGATCCCTATGGTTGCCGCTACATCACGCCTCCAACCCCGCCCGCCCACTCGCCGGCCGTCATTGACTGGATGCAGGGGTTTAAATGTAGTTATGGAGCACAGGGCCTTCACCGTGCTCACATATGCCCGCACACCCAGCCTGGCCGCTGTGCAACAGGATGCAACTTGCAGCCTCAGGATGTGCTTGCAGCAAACTGCATCATCGCATGCTGGTGAGTACGGGGAGATGTAGTTATAGAAACATAGACAATAGGTGCAGGAGGAGGCCATTCGGCCCTTCGAGCCAGCACACTCACTCAGTGACACACTCACTCAGGGACACACTCACTCAGGGACACACTCACTCAGGGACACACTCACTCAGTGCCACTCAGGGACACACTCACTCAGTGACACACTCACTCAGGGACACACTCACTCAGGGACACACTCACTCACCGTCACACTCAGGGACACACTCACTCAGGGACACACTCACTCAGTGACACACTCAGTGACTCACTCACCGTCACACTCAGGGACACACTCACTCAGTGACTCACTCACTCAGGGAGACACTCACTCAGGTACACACTCACTCACTCACTCGGGAATACACTCAGGACACACTCAGGGACACACTCACTCAGGGGACACAGGTCACTCTGGGATACACTCAGGGACACACTCACTCAGGGACACACTCACTCTCACTCCACTCACTCAGGGACACACTCACTCAGGGACACACTCACTCAGGGACACACTCACTCAGGGACACACTCACTCAGGGACACACTCACTCTGGGGACACACTCACTCTGGGGACACACTCAACACACTCTCAGGGACACACTCACTCTGGGACACTCACTCACTCAGGGACACACTCACTCACTCTGGGACACACTCACTCAGGGACACACTCACTGCACACTCACTCAGGGACACACTCACTCTGGGGACACACTCAGACACACTCACTCAGGGACACACTCACTCAGGACACACTCACTCTGGGACACACACTCTGGGGACACACTCACTCAGGGGGACACACTCACTCTGGGGACACACTCAGGACACACTCACTCTGGGGACACACTCACTCAGGACACACACTCACTCTGGGGACACCTCACCTCACACTCACTCTGGGGACACACACACTCAGGGACACACTCACTCAGGGACTCGAGGGACACACTCACTCTGGGGACACACTCACTCTGGGGACACACTCACTCAGGGACACACTCACTCAGGGACACACTCACTCTGGGGACACACTCACTCTGGGGACACACTCACTCAGGGACACACTCACTCAGGGACACACTCACTCAGGGACACACTCACTCTGGGGACACACTCACTCAGGACACACTCACTCTGGGGACACACTCACTCAGGGACACACTCACTCAGGGACACACTCACTCAGGGACACACTCACTCTGGGACACACTCACTCAGGGACACACTCACTCAGGGACACACTCACTCTGGGGACACACTCACTCAGGGACACACTCACACACACTCACTCTGGGGACACACTCACTCAGGGACACACTCACTCAGGGACACACTCACTCTGGGGACACACTCACTCAGGGACACACTCACTCAGGGACACACTCACTCAGGGACACACTCACTCAGGGACACACTCACTCAGGGACACACTCACTCTGGGGACACACTCACTCAGGGACACACTCACTCAGGGACACACTCACTCAGGGACACACTCACTCTGGGGACACACTCAGGACACACTCACGGGGACACACTCACTCACTCGGGACACACTCACTCAGGGACACACTCACTCAGGGACACACTCACTCAGGGACACACTCACTCAGGGACACACTCACTCTGGGGACACGTGCACTGCCTCAACAATGGGCGGCACAAGTGGCAGCCATCGCATCACAGAGCTGTACAGCACAGGTACAGGCCCTTCAGCCCACCTTGTCCCTGCTGACCGGGTTGGCACATTGGGCTAGCTGCCTGCATTTGGCCCATATTCCCATCTATTTATATATATATATATATAGCCTATGCATTTATTGAGGGCGGCACTGCGCAGCTGGTAGAGCTACGACCTCACCGCGCCAGAGACCTGTGCTCCATCCTGGCCTCGGGTGCTGCCTGTGTGGTGTTTGCACATTCTTCTCGCTGTGTCCGCGTGGGTTTTCTCCAGATGCTGTTGGCCAACTCAATGCTAGCATTTATTTTAAGAGGGCTTGTGTACAAAAACAGGGATGTAATGCTGAGGCTCTATAAGGCGCTGGTCAGGCCGCATTTGGAATATTGTGAGCCGTTATGGGCCCCATATCTGAGGAAGGATGTGCTGGCTCTGTAGTGGGTCCAGAGGAGGTTTACGAGAATGATCCCTGAAATGAGGTTAACCTATGATGAGCGTTTGTCAGCACTGGGCCTGTACTCGCTGGAGTTTAGAAGAATGAAGGGAGTGAAGGGGGACCTCATTGAAATGTACAGAATAGTGAAAGGCCTGGATAGAGTAGATGTGGAGGATGTTTCCACAAGTGGGAGAGTCTACAACTGAGGTCACAGCCTCAGAATTAAAGGATGTTCCTTTTGGAAGGAGATGAGGAGGAATTTCTATGGTCAGAGGGGGGTGAATCTGTGGGATTCATTGCCACTGAAGGCTGTGGAGGCCAAGTCAGTGGATATTTTGAAGGCTGAGATAGATACTTGATTAGTACGGGTGTCGGGGGTTATGGGGAGAAGGCAGGAGAATGGGATTAGGAAGGGGAGATAGATCAGCCATGATTGAATGGCGGAGTAGAATTGATGGGCCAAATGGCCAATTCTGCTCCCATCCCTTATGACCTTCCAAATCCCAAAGATGTGCAGGTTTGTAGGTTAATTGACCTGTAAATTGTTCCTAGTGTGTAGGGAGTGGATGAGAAAGTGGGATAACATAGAACTAGTGTGAACGGATGATCGCTGGTCAGCACGGATTCAGTGGCCGAAGGGTCTGTTTCCATGTTGGGTCTCTAAACTAAACTAAATTTCCTCACGTGTTTGTCTGCGTGGCTGCTCCGCTGCCCTCGGTATTGGACAGACGTGCCGCGCTCTGCCATGTCTCAATACCAGGCTTGCTTCCCCTTGCCTTCTCTGTAGCCTCACCAGGGCACATGCCCACCATGTGTGAACACAGTAACACAGTCGCTGGCACAAGCGCGAGATCCAGGCACGTTTAACTCCCTCCTGGGGAACTCGCATTGATGAAGAAGTCTGATTGGTTCCAGTTGCTGTCTGGTACTGATTGTGGATGATCAGCCATGATCACATTGAATGGTGGTGCTGGCTCGAAGGGCCGAATGGCCCACTCGTGCACCTATTGTCTATTGTCTATTGTCTTGTGGCTGGTTGTTCACAAGCAGAGAGCAGTGGCGGCTCAGCTGTAGACTGGGAGAGGGAGCTGGGTGGGGAAGATGTCGGAGGGCTCTGGGGACAGGGTGCAGGGAGTGATACTGGTTTATTGTTGTCATGTGTGTCGAGATAAACGGAGCATAAAGTATGATTGAGATACAGAAAAAACTTGCTGACTTGCTCTCCTGGTGAATCATTCTGCACACGAAGTACAAGGGGAATAGCAGAGTGCAGATGTAGTGCTAGTGCTGCATAAAAAGCGCAATGGCAACGGTGAGGTAGGTTGGAAGATCGGGACTACGCCCGGGCTGCGAGAGGACTGTTTAGTGGCCACTCCTGTCATCAGCTCCCGTTACTCTCACATAGACAGACAATATTCCCAAGGGAATACGGGACGCTGGCAGTGCCGGGACGTTGGTATTGCCGATGGTCGGGAGCAACATATTGTTGGTGTAGACGGGGTGTACCTTATGCTGCAGCCCCTGGACATTGCGTAGTTCAGCACTACTCCATGGCATTAAACTGGAGAGGGTGGACAAGCATTCACCCCGGGATCGCAGCGCTTCAGTTATTAGAGATTGCACAGGCTACGACTGTAGTGCTTGGAGTGAAGGGGCCGAGAGATGATATGACAGGTCTGTGTAACATTACAAGAGGCGTATCGGGGCAGCTAGTCTGTTTCCCCCAGTCAGGGTCTATAACACGAGAGGGCGTGGCTTAAGGTGAGGGCGAGGTTTAAAGGGGATCTGAGGGGATAATTATTTTCACCCAAAGAGTAGTTGGTGTCAGCAATGAGCTGCCGGAGGAGGCAGGAACAGAAGCAACATTGAAGAGGCATCAGGACAGATCCTTGGGTGAGCAGGTGGGATTAGTGTAGATACTGGGCATGGTGGTCCGTAGATGCGGTAGCACCGCCATTCAATATGATCATGGCTGATCAGCCTGTTTCTGTGGTGTACAACTCTCACTTTCTTCATCATCTCTTTGTCCTTCTCACCACTGCCATTTGAGAATTAAAATCCTCATAATAAGGTAAAGACATTTCTAGAATGAAAATGCAGCCCCAGTCATTGTGACGTGTAAAGTACGGACATGCTTTAATGGCACTGGTCGATGGGCATCATTCCCCTCACCCCAGGCCCGGTACACAGGTGATGCAGCCGTGGTCATGGCCATTACGTGCAGCCCTTGTTACTGCCACCATCCTGTAGAGAATGATTGACCGCACCTTGTATCTGGGCTGGCGTCTGTCTGTCTGGCTGGGTGGGTGCTGGCGTCTGTCTGTCTGGCTGGGCGGGTGCTGGCTGTGTTATAGCTGGATATGAAGCTGCCAGGCAGGTGCAGAGCAACTCGCTGGTAGTCCTGTCCATTGTTTGCTGGAAGGACAGTGGCTGTGGAGTGTCGCCCTACAGCCGAGCCCTACAGTGGTTCAGTGTGCCTGTGCTTCATGAACATGAGGACAAGTTAGTGGTGACTGGGGCCAGTTATTGTGGACTATCCTGGTGCACCTTGGAGAGCAACACTGTCTGGATGCATCACAGCTTGGTTTGGGGAAAGGCTGCCCAAGACTGTTGTGCATGGAGCCCAGTCCATCGCACAGACCACACTCCCCACCATCGACTCCATCTACACTTCACGCTGCCTCGGGAAAGCAGCCAACATCATCGCAGACTTATCCCTGTCCCACCCCGGTCATTCCTTCTTCTCCCCGCTCCCGTCCGGCAGAAGGTACAGAAGCTTGAAAGCCCGCACCGCCAGACTCAGGATCAGCTTCTTCCCCTCTGTTATCAGGCTTCTGAACGGCCCTTCCATAAGCTAGGGCAGTGTCCGAGTCACCTCTACCCCATTGCGGACATTGGACTTTGTCTGTGGAGCTGATGCGCTACAATGCTGAGAACTAGACCCTGCACTCTGTATCTTCCCCTTTGCTCCACCTGTTGGACTGGAGCTTGACGATTGCATTTATATATGGTCTATCTGGGCTGATTGGATAGCGTGTGAAACAAAGCTTCTCACTGTACCTCGGTACACGTGACAACAATAAACCTAAATGTTAAGTTAGAGATTCAGCGTGGAAACAGACCGTTCGGCCCATCGGGTCCACATCGACCAGCGATCCCTGCACATTAACACTATCCTACACCCACTAGGCACCAAACCAAGCCGATTACCAATTACCAAGCCAATTAACCTGCAAACCTGCACGCCTTTGGAGTGTGGGAGGAAACCGAAGATCTCGGAGAAAACCCACGGGGAGAACGTGCAAACTCCGTACAGACAGCGCCCGTGGTCGGGATGGAAGCCGGGTCTGTGGCGCTCTATTCGCTGTGAGGCAGCAACTCTGCCACTGCGCCACCGTGACTGCCTAGCTTACTGGATAGGGTGTGAATTAGAGAAACCTCCAGTAACATAGTCAGATGTGGCTGTGGTACAATCCTCTGTGGCTCGTTTGCTCCTGTTGCCAAGCATAATTAACCTCTGGGTAAACTTCCATAAATTAACAGGACAGCTGAAAGTGGTGGCGTGGAGCCTGGGGACGCAGTGTAATTGGAGCTGGGTTGGCTGGCACAGGTTTGTGTGTGTTGCCCTCACACTGAGGGCAGGGCTGGCAGCATTATCGCGCAAGCCACCTGACTGCACCATGCGTGACACTGACCCTACATCTGTGAAGCCTGCTCTCCTCCTCCAGTTAACTTAACACTTGTAATCTTTTAATTGCAGTGCCATTGTGTAGAAAACAATGAGGTGAAGTGCGAGCTGCAGTTGTGTTGACAGCGTCTGCCTCAGCTGCACATCAGCCTCTGGATTGATGTTAAACCCTGTCGTGGCCGTGACCCATCCCAGTAGTTTCTGACGCCGTGTGGTCTCATTAACCTCTCCCGGGCCCCCACCCACCCACCCACACCGACCGCACTGCTCTTTAAACTACACTGCTGTGCTCAGCTCAAGGGCTTGCCTCAGGTTGAAGATGGACACAAAAAGCTGGAGTAACTCAGCGGGTCAGGCAGCATCTCTGGAGAGAAGGAATGGGTGACGTTTCAGGTCGTGACCCTTCTTCAGACTGAAGAAAGGTTTTGACCCGAAACATCACCCATTTCTTCTCTGACTGACTCGCTGAGTTACTCCAGCGTTTTGTGCCTATATCACCGGTGTCAACCAGCATCTACAGTTGCTCCCGACACACTTGTGTTCTGTCGCATCTTGCACATATTTCAATGCTGTATGGGGTTGTTCTGTTGGCAAAACTAACAGCAGGGAGTGAATGACTTGCTAATCTGCTGATCTAATCAAAGATCAGGGAATGCATTGAAATGTATTGGGTGGTGGGCTGTGACATGGCCATGATGTGTGTGGGTTTAGACAATAGACAATAGGTGCAGGAGTCGGCCATTCGGCCCTTCGAGCCAGCACCGCCTTCAATGTGATCATGGCTGATCATCCCCAATCAGTACCCCGTGCCTGCCTTCTCCCTGACTCCACCATTGTTTAGGATGTTGGGGGGACTGAGATGGGGATTGCCACGGCACGCAGCCTGAAATACGATGCTTGGACATGACGTTTTCTACCGGGCTTTGTAGGGGGAAAGTTAAACCACTCGAGGTCCTGATGGTGCAGTCCATGGTCCAGGAACGCTGCCCTATTGCGATGATGCTCAGCTCAGCACTGACCAACTTGACCACACCAAGCTGCTGCTGATGGACACCATTTTGGATTGAAACGTTGACCAGTTGTGTGGGATTGTCTCATTATGGAATGTAGTGGAACAGGCCCTTCAGCCCAGCCTCTCCATGCTACCTCTGTACAGTGGTACACACTGGAACAGGCCCTTCGGCCCACCATGCCGATGCCACCACTGTGCCACGCTACCTTGTGAGCCGTGATGGTGAAAGATGAGGGTGACGGAGTGAGCCGGCGGCTGGCGGGGATTGAATGGGCTTTGCATCAGATGAAATCATGGGTGACAAACAGTGTCTCAAAAAATCAATTTCTTCAATGAAATGTCCATATTCATGAGACTATTGTGAACCAGGACACGTCTCTGCCTGCCTCTGCTAATGTTCCCGGTGAGGGCCAGGAGTCCAGGACAGTGGGAGCGCGGCCCACCCACCCCCCCTCACACGCACCACTCCACATTCCCGCACCTACACACTCACTGTAAAACCACGCTCGTTATCGTTCAAACCTTGACTACGCACTGTTAAATATTCACCGTTACACATTTAAACCCAGACGCCCGCCACAGAATCCCAGCCCTACCTGTGGGCACTCCTACCCCCCGTACACGGACGTGTGGGCTGTGCACATGCCGCTCACATTCAGCTTGCTGCCTTTGACAGTGGGCGGGCAGGCGGGAGCACTCCCGTGTCTGCAGCCCCCTGCTGTCACCATTGTGAAGCTGCTCACAATACTGCTGGCTCCCTCAGTCTCCCAGCCCACTGGAAATGGTGTCAAAGTGGGAATGTGGAGGTTCAGGGAGCCCATGCACTGACTGTAAATATAGTGAATGCTGGAGTAACTCAGCGGGACAGGCAGCGTCTCTGGAGAGAAGGAATGGGTGACCCTTCTTCAGGCTGAGAGTCAGTGGAGGGGGAGACGAGAGATATAGGCAGTGATGTGGAGAGATATAGAACAATGAATGAAAGATATGCAAAAAAGTACCAATGATAAAGGAAACAGGCCGTTGTTAGCTGTGGGCTAGGTGAGAACGAGAAGCTGGTGCACCTTGGGTGGGGGGAGAGATGGAGAGAGAGGGAATGCCGGCGTTACTGGAAGTGAGGGAAATCAATATCCATACCACTGGGCTGTAAGCTGCCCAAGCAAAATATGAGGACAACGGAGGGGACCGAGGACAGAAAGGTCTGTGTGGGAATGGGAAGGAGAATTAAAGTGTCCAGCAACCGGGAGATCAGGTTGGTTCACGCGGGCCGAGCGAAGGTGTTCAGTGAAACGATCGCCCGGTCTGCGTTTGGTCTCGCCGATGTATAAGAGTCCACATCTTGTACAACGGATACAGTAGATGAGGTTGCAGGAGGGGCTAGTGAACCTGAAAGGACTGTCGGGGTCCCTGGACAGAGTCGAGGGGGGAGGTATAGGGACAGGTGTTGCATCTTCTGTGGGTGCAGGGTACCTGGAGAGGGGGTGGTTTGTGTGCTCAAACGTAGACAGGGCGATTGTTTCGCTGAACACCTTCACTCAGTCTGCCTGGACCTACCTGATCCCCGGCTGCCAAATACCTCACCGAGTAAACAGCTAACAATGGCCTGTTTCCTTTATCATCATCACTTTTTTGCATATCTTTCATTAATTTGTTCCATATCTCTTTTCATCACTGTCTCTATCTCTTGTTTCCTTCTCCCCTCACTATTCTGAAGAAGGGACCCACTGAGATACTCCAGCAGTTTGTGTCTTTCGTTGGTTTAAAGCAGCATCTGCAGTTCCTACATCTGTGAATCTGGTGGTTGGGGACAATCAGAGCAGCATGTGGTGTGTGAGTGCGTGTCAGCCTGTGTTTAACTTGCCCCGTGAGCTGTGGGCATGACCCTGTCACCCTGTGGGCTTCCTGCCACCTCCAGGGATGCTTTGCTGAGTCGGTGTTTATTCACACGCGTGAAGGGGCAGGAGCAGTGATACAGACCAGGCGGGCAGTTTACATCAGCATCACGCCCAGTACAGATATTGTGGGCTGAAGGGCCTCGCCCTGTGCTGTTATATCACAAAGAGCACACACCGTGGGTTGGGCAGCATCTGTGGGAGGAGATGAATTGTCAACATTGTGCTGTATAGCACAGAAACAGGCCCTTTGGCCCACCTGGTTCATGTTGACCACATTGCTGACCAGAGCTAGTCCCACTTACATACACATGGTCCACATGCAAACATTTACCATCCATGCAGCTCTCCAAGTGTCTTCTACATGTAGAGATTGCACCCACCTCTACAGCCCCCTCCTATGTGTACACCACCCTCTGTGTTCTCCTCTCACCTCAAGCCTGTGCCCTCTATTGTTAGACTCTCCTACCCCTGGGCAACACCTTATCTACTGCCCTTTAATAAACATACAGGGTCACCTCCTCTAGTCCTCGGTTAAACAGACCCAGCGAATCCAGCCTTTAACTCCGCTCCCCCATGACAACGTGGCAGGGTGGCAGCGTCCAGTTTAATGACATCCTTCCTCTCGCGTGACAGCCGGAACTGAACACAGAACTCCAACGGTGGCTTCACCCGTGCCCAGTACCGCTGGGTGCTCAGGGCATGTGACAGAGGGGACTGGGGACAGACAGAGTGCTGGAGTAACTCAGCGGGTCAGGCAGCATCTGTGGAGAACATGGAGGTGACGTTTCACAGAGTGCTGGAGTAACTCAGCGGGTCAGGCAGCATCTGTGGAGAACATGGATAGGTGACGTTTCACAGAGTGCTGGAGTAACTCAGCGGGTCAGGCAGCATCTGTGGAGAACATGGAGGTGACGTTTCACCCATTCCTTCTCTCCAGAGATGCTGCCTGACCCACTGAGTTACTCCAGCATTTTGTGTCTATGATGTAAACCAGCATCTGTAGTTCCTTCAGCATGTAAAGGGGAATGGGATTGTTTTGAGAGGCTAGACACGATGGGCTGAATGGCCTCCTCACACATAAGAAACGGTGGAACTTTGCACGGTTATGAAGGGCTGAGAGAGTGTGCATGAAGATGTTTTCAGTTTCAAGGTTAAATTTGAGATGCTTGGATTGTTCTCCTTGGCGTAAGGAAGTCTGAGCAGATTTGACAGTCACTATCAGATAGATTAAAAAATAGTATTTTATTCAAAAAAGGAAGGAATCTAAAATCAGGAAATTGTAGGCCAGTTAGCTTAGCGTCTGTCCTTGAGAAAATGACTGAAGCTATTCTTGCGCTGTTACAGCAGGACATTTAAAAATTAATTCCAAGGGAACCGGGGAAAGTCGAAATTAATATGTGAAAGGAGAATTGTTTTTAACCAGTGGAGGAAGAAGTAACAGGAGGGGTTGGGGGAGCCCAGGGCCAGTGGAGATCGGCAGCGGCCATTGACACCGTGCTGGCAGAAAGATGAAAGCTGGTACTGGTTCAGGACACTGGCTGCAAGGAGACACACGTGTACTGAGCGTGTGGGGGGAGTGGAGGGGAGGGGGGAGTGGAGGGGAGGGAGTGGGGGGGGAGGGAGTAGGCGGCGTGGGGGGGAGGTGGAGGGGGGGGGTAGAGAGGGTGGTTGGCTGATGGAGAAGATAATGACAAAAGCCAGAGATGAGGAAGAGACCAAGGAGTCGAGTTGTGTGCTTGTCACGTGACTCTCACTCACTGATCTGGCTCTCTCCACACTATCGTTATCCCTGGAACCATCATCCTTCCACTGGGCTGCGGCCATTCACCAGCATCTTGTTGAATGTTTGCTGGAAACTCAAACGCCCTCATGTACCAGTTGCCTGATGCCCACAATGCCCCTTCCATGCCCAGCACCCTACACTTCCCCAATGCCCAGCGCCCTACACTTCCCCAATGCCCAGCACCCTACACTTCCCCCTCCATGCCCAGCGCCCTACACTTCCCCCTCCATGCCCAGCGCCCTACACTTCCCCAATGCCCAGCACCCTACACTTCCCCAATGCCCAGCACCCTACACTTCCCCCTCCATGCCCAGCGCCCTACACTTCCCCAATGCCCAGCGCCCTACACTTCCCCAATGCCCAGCGCCCTACACTTCCCCCTCCATGCCCAGCGCCCTACACTTCCCCAATGCCCAGCACCCTACACTTCCCCAATGCCCAGCACCCTACACTTCCCCAATGCCCAGCACCCTACACTTCCCCAATGCCCAGCACCCTACACTTCCCCAATGCCCAGCACCCTACACTTCCCCAATGCCCAGCACCCTACACTTCCCCAATGCCCAGCACCCTACACTTCCCCAATGCCCAGCACCCTACACTTCCCCAATGCCCAGCGCCCTACACTTCCCCAATGCCCAGTGCCCTACACTTCCCCAATGCCCAGTGCCCTACACTTCCCCAATGCCCAGTGCCCTACACTTCCCCAATGCCCAGTGCCCTACACTTCCCCAATGCCCAGTGCCCTACACTTCCCCAATGCCCAGCACCCTACACTTCCCCAATGCCCAGTGCCCTACACTTCCCAATGCCCAGCACCCAACACTTCCCCAATGCCCAGCACCCAACACTTCCCCAATGCCCAGTGCCCTACACTTCCCCAATGCCCAGTGCCCTACACTTCCCCAATGCCCAGTGCCCTACACTTCCCCAATGCCCAGCACCCAACACTTCCCCAATGCCCAGCGCCCTACACTTCCCCAATGCCCAGCGCCCTACACTTCCCCCTCCATGCCCAGCACCCTACACTTCCCCAATGCCCAGCGCCCTACACTTCCCCAATGCCCAGCGCCCTACACTTCCCCAATGCCCAGCACCCAACACTTCCCCAATGTCCAGCACCCAACACTTCCCAATGCCCAGTGCCCTACACTTCCCCCTCCATGCCCAGCACCCTACACTTCCCCAATGCCCAGCACTCTCACTTCCCCAATGCCCAGCGCCCTACACTTCCCCAATGCCCAGCGCCCTACACTTCCCCAATGCCCAGCGCCCTACACTTCCCCAATGCCCAGCGCCCTACACTTCCCCCTCCATGCCCAGCGCCCTACACTTCCCCAATGCCCAGCGCCCTACACTTCCCCAATGCCCAGCACCCTACACTTCCCCAATGCCCAGCACCCTACACTTCCCCAATGCCCAGCACCCTACACTTCCCCAATGCCCAGCGCCCTACACTTCCCCCAATGCCCAGTGCCCTACACTTCCCCCTCCATGCCCAGCACCCTACACTTCCCCAATGCCCAGCACCCTACACTTCCCCAATGCCCAGCACCCTACACTTCCCCAATGCCCAGCGCCCTACACTTCCCCAATGCCCAGCGCCCTACACTTCCCCCTCCATGCCCAGCGCCCTACACTTCCCCAATGCCCAGCGCCCTACACTTCCCCCTCCATGCCCAGCACCCTACACTTCCCCAATGCCCAGCACCCTACACTTCCCCAATGCCCAGCACTCTCACTTCCCCAATGCCCAGCACCCTACACTTCCCCAATGCCCAGCACCCTACACTTCCCCAATGCCCAGCACCTCTCACTTCCCCAATGCCCAGCACCCTACACTTCCCCAATGCCCAGCGCCCTACACTTCCCCAATGCCCAGCGCCCTACACTTCCCCAATGCCCAGCGCCCTACACTTCCCCCTCCATGCCCAGCACCCTACACTTCCCCAATGCCAACTACACTTCCCCAATGCCCAGTCCAGCCCTACACTTCCCCAATGCCCAGTGCCCTACACTCCCCCAATGCCCAGTGCCCTACACTTCCCAATGCCCATGTGCCCTACACTTCCCCAATGCCCAGTGCCCTACACTTCCCCAATGCCCAGCACCCAACACTTCCCCAATGCCCAGTGCCCTACACTTCCCCAATGCCCAGCACCCAACACTTCCCCAATGCCCAGCACCCAACACTTCCCCAATGCCCAGCACCCTACACTTCCCCAATGCCCAGCACTCTCACTTCCCCAATGCCCAGCACCCTACACTTCCCCAATGCCCAGCGCCCTACACTTCCCCAATGCCCAGCACCCTACACTTCCCCACCATGCCCAGCGCCCTACACTTCCTCCATGTCCAGCGCCCTACACTTCCCCAATGTCCAGCGCCCTACCACAATGCCCAGCACCCTACACTTCCCCAATGCCCAGCGCCCTACACTTCCCCCTCCATGCCCAGCGCCCTACACTTCCCCCTCCATGCCCAGCGCCCTACACTTCCCAAGTGAGCTTTTCCCAACGTGCTGCTGGTCATACACTGGTTTCCTAACGTTCAGCCATCACGTGGCTCACAAATGGATCCTTGCAGTTTCCCAAAGATAGCTGGGTGCTCGATGACTGGTCTACACCTCCCTATTCTGCAAACGGCTCCTAACATTGGCATTGTCTGCTGGGTAATGAAGTCCACAAGACCTGCTGGGATAAGTCTATGGGACCTGCTGGGATAGGTCTATGGGAACTACTGATAGGTCAATGAGACCTACTGAGATAGGTCTATTGGGTGATCAGACAGGATGTTTGGCAGATGCAGTATAATGTGGATAAATGTGAGGTTATCCACGTTGGTGGCAAAAACAGGAAAGCAGACTATTATTTAAATGGTGGCCGATTGGGAAAAGGGGAGATGCAGCGAGACCTGGGTGTCCATGGTACACCAGTCATTGAAAGTAGGCATGCAGGTGCAGCAGGCAGTGAAAAAAGCGAATGGTATGTTAGCTTTCATAGCAAAAGGATTTGAGTACAGGGGCAGGGAGGTTCTACTTCAGTTGTACAGGGTCTTGGTGAGACCACACCTGGAGTATTGCGTGCAGTTTTGGTCTCCAAATCTGAGGAAGGACATTATTGCCATAGAGGGAGTGCAGAGAAGGTTCACCAGACTGATTCCTGGGATGTCAGGACTGTCTTATGAAGAAAGACTGGATAGACTCGGTTTATACTCTCTGGAATTTAGGAGATTAAGAGGGGATCTTATAGAAACTTACAAAATTCTTAAGGGGTTGGACAGGCTAGATGCAGGAAGATTGTTCCCGATGTTGGGGAAGTCCAGGACAAGGGGTCACAGCTTAAGGATAAGGGGGAAATCCTTTAAGACCGAGATGAGAAAGACTTTCTTCACACAGAGAGTGGTGAGTCTCTGGAACTCTCTGCCACAGAGGCTAGTTGAGGCCAGTTCATTGGCTATATTTAAGAGTGAGTTGGATGTGGCCCTTGTGGCTAAGGGGGATCAGAGGGTATGGAGAGAAGGCAGGTACGGGATACTGAGTTGGATGATCAGCCATGATCATATTGAATGGCGGTGCAGGCTCGAAGGGCTGAATGGCCTACTCCTGCACCTAATTTCTATGTTTCTATGTTTCTATGACCTGCTGGGATCGTTCCGTGACTTCACCAACTTCATATTTCACCCTCCTGTTTGCTGTCTTTTCCACCATAATTGCCATGCTTTTACGATCTCTACAGAGCCAATTATTTGAACACATTTGCTGCAATCTCATGACTTCACAATGTAAATCCCTAATCAGATCCACTGAGTGGGAATGCCAACCCTGGCCACATTCTTCCTTTATCTGTGAAATTTCTTCCTGTTTTTGTATTTCTTGCTAGCTTACTTTGTAACCAGTTTCTTCCCTCATTTGATTCCGTCTCCCTCTGCTGGTTTCCACACATCTCTGGCCTTCTATCCGACCAGTCATCTGCGAACATTGTATGCCTTTCACAGTGTCACCTCCGCACTGCAACACAGATGGTTCAACCTCGTGAAATGTTTATTTTTGACTATTTATTGAGATTTATCTCTTCAATGTTTGCTACCACTTCTCTAAAGTATTTGCTTGATTTGTGCTCACAGAGCCACAGAGAGATATGGCATGGATAGAGGCTCTTTGGCTCGCCGGGTCCGTGCCGACCACCCATGTTCACTCAATCTGCATGAATCCCATTGTTTGTATGTTTGGCTCGTTCACATCAACTCCCCGGGGTTCCACCACACTCCCACACTGGTGGTGTACAGGTGGTGTACAGGGGGACAATTCCCAGCAACCAAGTACCCGACCAACCTGCATCTACACCACCTGTACACCATCTGTACAGCACCTGTACACCACCAGTACACCTGTACAGCACCTGTTCACCTGTACGCCACCAGTACATAGAAACATAGAAATTAGGTGCAGGAGTAGGCCATTCAGCCCTTCGAGCCTGCACCGCCATTCAATATGATCATGGCTGATCATCCAACTCAGTATCCCGTATCTGCCTTCTCTCCATACCCTCTGATCCCCTTAGCCACAAGGGCCACATCCAACTCACTCTTAAATATAGCCAATGAACTGGCCTCAACTACCCTCTGTGGCAGAGAGTTCCAGAGACTCACCACTCTCTGTGTGAAAAAAGTCTTTCTCATCTCGGTCTTAAAGGATTTCCCCCTTATCCTTAAGCTGTGACCCCTTGTCCTGGACTTCCCCAACATCGGGAACAATCTTCCTGCATCTAGCCTGTCCAACCCCTTAAGAATTTTGTAAGTACACCACCTGTACACCACCAGTACACCTGTACAGCACCTGTTCACCTGTATGCCACCAGTACACCACCTGTACACCACCTGTACACCACCAGTACACCTGTACACCACCTGTACACCACCAGTACACCTGTACACCACCTGTACACCACCAGTACACCTGTACAGCACCTGTACAGCACCTGTACACCACCAGTACACCTGTACAGCACCTGTACAGCACCTGTACACCACCAGTACACCTGTACTCCACCTGTACACCACCAGTACACCTGTACAGCACCTGTACACCACCTGTACACCAGCAGTACACCACCTGTACACCACCAGTACACCAGTACACCTGTACACCACCGGTACACCAGTACACCTGTACACCACCTGTACACCACCAGTACACCACCTGTACACCACCAGTACACCTGTACAGCACCTGTACACCACCAGTACACCTGTACACCACCAGTACACCTGTACACCAGCAGTACACCACCTGTACACCACCAGTACACCTGTACTCCACCTGTACACCACCGGTACACCTGTACTCCACCTGTACACCTGTACACCACCGGTACACCACCTGTACACCACCAGTACACCTGTACTCCACCTGTACACCTGTACTCCACCTGTACTCCACCTGTACACCTGTACTCCACCTGTACACCACCGGTATCCACTCTCCTCTGGTGCGGACAGTCTGACACCATTGCCAACTCCCACTACAACTTCCCTCTGCTATTTATTATATATTGATTGTATGTCGTGATCCTTTGAACTAAGATCATTTGTCACTCTGTAATTTAATGCTACCTGTCTGTGTCACTGGTCACCCTGGTGCTGGCTTTCCATCCCGGTACCTGAATCATTTATCAGTAGTGCTGCATTGAGCTGCCTGCCTGTGAATGATGGATAAAAGCTGCTGACTGTGTTCAATAACAGCGATCGATGCATGAAACCTGAGTGTGTAGGTTCACCCTGGAGCTTGCAGGCTAGTGACCGCAGGACATGCCCTGCACCTCTCAGTCCACAGTCATACAGCAGTGAAACAGGCCCTTCGGCCCATCTGTCCATGCGACCAACGTGCTCCATCTGCTCTAGTCCCATTTGCTTGCATTTAGCCCATATCACTCGAAACCTTTCCTATCCGTGCACCTGTCCAAGTGACATTTAAATGTTGTTACAGTACCTGCCTCAACTTTCTCTTATGTTAGCTCGTTCCATACACCCACCACTATACAGACACAGAGTGCTGGAGTAACTCAGTGGGCAGCGGCATGTCTGGAGAGAAGGAACGGGTGACGTTTCGGGTCGAGACCCTTCCTCAGACAGACATATGTACATATACATACATGTACCTGCGTATATACCCACCACTCTGTGATAAAGTTGTCCTTAAGGTTCTTATTAAATTCTTCCCATCTCACCTTCAACCTATGTCCCCAGGTTTGTAATCTACATGATTAGTCGTCAACCTCCTGCATTACAAGGAAGAAAGTCCGAGCCTGCCAATAGCCAATAGCCAATAGGTGCAGGAGTAGGCCATTCGGCCCTTCCAGCCAAATGGTGACTGCCAATAGTGGGATAACATTAGTGGGATGCCTAAACTCTGCTGCAGTTCAGTTCTGAATCCTGGAAACATCCTTGTAAACTGTCTTGTGGGCCTGAGACAGCACAAGGGTATTAATGGCAGCTGGACACTGCAGTGTGTGGCCTGAGTTAGTGCCTTGACCACTGCTCCTGGAGAACCTGGCGATCAGACACCACACACCACAGTCACCGGCCACAGTGCCACACACCACTGTTACCGGCCACACACCACACACCACAGTCACCGGCCACACACCACACACCACACACCACACACCACACACCACACACCACTGTCACCGGCCACACACCACACACCACACACCACAGTCACCGGCCACACACCACACACCACACACCACACACCACAGTCACCGGCCACACACCACACACCACACACCACACACCACACACCACACACCACACACCACACACCACAGTCACCGGCCACACACACACAGTCAACACAACCCACACCACACACACCACACACCACACACCACACACCACAGTCACCGGCCACAACTCCACACACCATTTATCCTTTTAATATCCAATAAACATTATCCTGATCAATTATCTTCTGTGTCCAGGAAGGTAAGGGTTGTGGTCAGTGGCTGAGCACAGAACAGCACAAGAACAGACCCTTCGGCCCACAATTTCTGTGCCAATATGATGCCAGGTTAAACTAATCTCCTCAGCCTGCACGATGTCCGTATACCTCCATTCCCTGCATATCCACGCGCCTGTCTAAAAGCCTCTTAAACACCACCATGGTATCTGCCCACACCACCGGCAGCGCATTCTAGGCACCCACCACCCTCTGTGTAAATAATGCCCTCTCATACAGTCACACAGCATGGAAACAGGCCCTTCACTCCAACTTGCCCACACAACCAACATGTCCCAGCTACACTAGTCCCACTTGCCTGCGTTTGGCCCATATCCCTTTAAACCTGTCCTATCCGTCTCCTTGAAGCTTTGCCCCTCTCACCCTAAAGCTGCCCTCTAATCCTTGCCATTCCCTCTGTGACTGCCCACCGTATCAATGCCAGTTGACAATGTATTAAACTTCCAGTTTGATATATTTCATTCAACATAGAGGCCATTCATGCCATCGAGTGTGTGTCCACTCTCTGAGCCCCACTTTAGGCCCAGTAACCTATTCTGTGTCCCATGGTTGTTGACACCAGCTCCACCCACCTACTCTAGGGGTAGTTTGCAATCAGCATTGACCAACACCCCATCCCCCATCCCCTTGCCCTCCAGCTCTGTCGCCAGGTGACCCACCGCAGACAACGTCACTCTCAGACTTGCCGTTCCCTCCCAGCTGCCCTCTGTGGCCCTCTACCCCAACAACAACCTCCCCCCCCACTGCCGTTCACCCTTCATCTCACTGCCCCTTTGGTTCCATCCTCCTCCACCCTCCGTCACCACTAACACATCCCCAAAGCCTCTACTGTATCACCTGCTGCTTTCCACTGTCGCTGGTCAGTTGCCTCTGGACCTGCTGTTCTAGTGGGGATTGGAGATGGCTGTTTGTAAATCAGACAGGACCCATGGATGTAAGATGCATGGCAGTTTGATGGCACTGGGCCTCCACTCACTGGAGTTTAGGATGAGGGGGATCTCATGTCGAGGACCAGAGGGCACACCCTCAGGATAAAAGGACATTCCCTTAGAAAGGAGATGAGGAGGAATTTCTTTAGTCTGAGGGCAGTGAATCAATGGAATTAATTGCCACTTCTTCTGCTTGCGTATGGCGTGCACAGCCTAAAGTTGATGATGCCTTTTCCTGTCTCCAACGTACCCCCTCCACTTGGACCCCCCTCGTAGCCTTCCGGCTCTAGAACTATTTATCCAGAACTGCCGTCGGGACATCAACCGCCTCGACTTCTCCATTCCCCTGTCTCACTCCAATCTCTCCAGCCCCGAACGTACTGCCATCGACTCACTTCGTAACAACCCAGACTGGGTTATCAAACCCGCCGACAAGGGAGGTGCCGTGGTAGTCTGGCGCGTCGATCTCTACAAAGCGGAGGCCGCGCGCCAACTCTCGGACACCTCCTCCTACTTACCCCTGGACCATGACCCACTGACGAAACACCAGGCCACCATCTCGAGCACCATAACCGACTTCATCAGCTCCGGCTCCCTACCCCCCCGAGCCTCCGACCTCATCGTTTCCCAGCCCCGCACGGCCCGATTTTACCTTCTCCCCAAAATCCACAAACCCGACTGCCCTGGCAGACCCATTGTCTCTGCCTGTTCGTGCCCCACCGAACACATTTTCACATACCTTGACGCCATCCTATCCCCCTTTGTTAAATCCCTCCCCACCTATGTTCAAGACACCTCAGACACTCTCCGTCGGCTCCGTGCATTCCATTCTCCAGGCCCCCATCCTCTCATCTTTACCATGGACGTCCAGTCACTCTACACCTCCATCCCCCACCAGGACGGTCTCAAAGCCCTCCGGTTCTTCCTCGACCAGAGGAGCAACCCATACCCGTCCACTGACACCCTCCTCCGCCTAGCGGAGTTGGTCCTTACCCTCAATAACTTCTCTTTTGACTCCAAATACAAGGCGTAGCTATGGGCACACGCATGGGCCCCAGCTACGCTTGCCTCTTTGTCGGGTACGTCGAACAATCCGTGTTCTCGGCGTACCAGGGCCCCATCCCCGACCTCTACCTCCGTTACATCGTCGACGACTGCTTTGGTGTCACCTCCTGCACCCACACACAACTGACTGACTTCATCCATTTCACCACCAACTTCCATCCGGCACTCAAATACACTTGGACCATTTCCGACATTTCCCTACCATTCCTTGACCTCACCATCTCTATTGCAGGTGATACACTCCTGACCGACATCCACTACAAACCAACTGACTCCCACAGCTACCTGGACTACTCTTCCTCCCACCCTGCTTCATGTAAGGACTCCATCCCCTATTCCTAATTCCTTTGTCTAAGCCGCATCTGCTCCCAGGATGAGTGTTCCACACCAGGTCATCACAAATGGCCATCATTCTTCAGAGAACGGGGATTCCCCTCCCCCACTATAGATGAGGCTCGCACCAGGGTCTCCTCCATACCCCGCAACACTGCCCTCTCTCTCCATTCCCCCACTCGCAACAAGGGCAGAGTCCCCCTGGTCCTCACCTTTCACCCCACCAGCCGGCAAATACAACACATAGTCCTCCGCCAGTTTCGCCACCACCAACGTGACCCCTCCACCCGCCACATCTTCCATCTCCCCCCCTTGTCTGCCTTCCGCAAAGACCGCTTCCCTCCGCAACTCCCTTGTCAATTCTTCCCTTCCCCTCCCGCTCTCTACCCCTTCCCCGGGCACTTTTCCCTTGCAACCGCAAGAGATGCTACACTTGTCCCTTCACCTCCCCCCTCCACTCCTTTCAGGGACCCAAGCAGTCCTTCCAGGTTCCGACAGAGGTTCACCTGCACCTCCTCCAAACTCATCTACTGCATCCGCTGCTCCAGATGCCAGATGATCTATATCGGTGAGGACCAAGCGGAGGCTCGGCGATCGTTTCGCCGAACACCTCCGCTCGGTCCGCAAAAACCAACCTGACCTCCCGGTGGCTCAGCACTTCAACTCCCCCTCCCATTCCGTATCCGACCTTGCTCGGTAGTCCTGGGCCTCCTCCACGGCCAGAGTGAGCAACACCACAAGTTGGAGGAAACAGCACCTCATATTCCGCTTGGGGAGTCTCGCGCATCCTCTGGGCTTGAACATTGAATTTTCTCAATTCTGTTAACCCCCCTTGCTGTCTCCTCCCCTTCCCACCTCTCCCTCAGCCCTCGGGCCCTGGCATTCCCTCTCTCTCTATCTCTCTCCCCCACCCTAGTCCGCACTAGCTTCTCATTTTCACACCACAAACAGCTTACAATGGCTTGTTCCCTTTATCATCGATACTTTTTTGCATATCTTTCATTCATTGTTCTTTATCTCTCCACATCACCGTCTATATCTCTCGTTTCCCTGATCCCTGACCAGTCTGAAGAAGGGTCTCGACCCGAAACGTCGCCTATCTCCTTCGCTCCTTAGATGCTGCTGCACCCGCTGAGTTTCCCCAGCCTTTTGTGTACCCTTGTTCTGTTTGATCTTCTGTTTGTGCACACCAGGTTGTTTGCATTCTTTGAAACAGGAAGGAGCACATGAAGATTGCAATCATTGCCACAGACGGCTCTGGAGGCCATCATTGCATATTTTTAAAGTGGAGATTGATAGATTCTTGATTAGTGCGGGTGTCAGGGGTTATGGGGAGAAGGCAGGAGAATGAGGTTGAGAGGGAGAGATAGATCAGTCATGATTGAAAGGCGGAGTAGACTCGATGGGCCGAACAGCCTAATTCTGTTCCTATCACATGAACTCTGGCATGGTCAGAGTTGGATTCTCACTCTTTAAATGGAAAGGCAGATTGGGGCCATCACCCTTCAAGCATGTTCTGGTCGATCACTGGGGGCCCATCCAGCAGGCAGCAGCCAGTGTTGGAGACCTGGACCTGGGTCCGTGTCAGACCCATAACCTCCCCTCCCCAGGTGTTGCCTGGCCCGTGAGTACCTCCAGCACTCTGTGATGTTTACCTCACCTGGTTATGTTGCATCCTTTGGCTTGCTCACTCGTTAGAGTCTCGTGCAATTAAACTACGAAAACTCATTTCCTGATGCGAGTCATTCATTACTTGAGTATTTATAAATCCATCATGATTTATAAAAGATTCCTTAACATTTACAATTTGTCATTTGACTGAAGAGGATAGGATTGAAACCGCATGTTTTTTTAAAAGTTTATCGTTGACTGATTGATGACTCTGATACTGTTACTGTTTTATATCAGTGCTGCGTGGGTGTGAGTTGGTGCAACAGAGCTTTGCTGGGAATGCCAGCGTAGTTCTCGTACGCACTTGAATGTGGTATTTTCTCTGCCTCCGAGGGCAGTGGAGGCCGGTTCTCAGGATGCTTTCAAGAGAGAGCTAGATAGGGCTCTTAAAGATAGCGGAGTCAGGGGATATGGGGAGAAGGCAGGAACGGGGTACTGATTGGGGATGATCAGCCATGATCACATTGAATGGCGGTACTGGCTCGAAGGGCTGAATGGCCTACTCCTGCACCTATTGTCTATTGTATTGAATCTGGCAGGCACCTCCTGTCTTCTGTTAAAAATCAGAAGCCGACATATGTTGAATTATGATGTTAGATATGACAAAACTCATAGATTTGCCAGGTTTGCCTCTGCTGAGATAAGTTGTGGAGGAAATCAGCAGTGGGCACTGAATCAGTCTGCATTGTGAGATGGAGGGATTGTGGAGGCCCTTCAGCCCTCCCAGTCCGTGCTGACCACCAAACATCCGTTTACTCTTGTCATCCACAAATCCCAGTACCGATATGCCCAGTAACTCTCTTCACATAACCCATCAGTTTGATTTCACCCAAGTTAACTGAAAAAGGAAATCAGAAGGGCAAAATGGGGCCAGCAGGTAGCTCTGGCGGGTAGCATTAAGGACAATCCCAAAAGATTTTATGAATACATAAGGTAACAAGAGAGAGAGTGGGGCCTCTCAGGAATCAAAGCGGTCGCCTCTGTGTGGAGCCACAGGAGATGGGCAAGGTCCTCAATCAGTATTTCTCCTCTGTATTTACCGAGGAGAAAGACGGTAGGACGGAGGAACTTGGAGCAGTAAATGAAGTGTCTTGAGAGCAGTTAGTGTTACCATAGAAGAAGCACTGAAGGTACTATCGTGTATGAAGATAGACAATTCTCCAGGGCCGGATCAGATATATCTGAGGACATTGTGGGAAACTAGAGAGGAAATTGCGGGAGCCCTGGTTGAAATTTACGAGCGATCCGATCCTTAAATACAGGAGAGGTGCCGGAAGACTGGAGGGTGGCAAATGGTGTGCCTCTATTCAAGAAGGGATGCAGGGAACTATAGGCCGGTGAGCTTAACATCCGTAGTTTATAAGTTACTAGAGTATTCAATTCAATTCAATTCAATTCAACTTTAATGTCATTGCACAGATACAAGTACGGGTACAACGAAATGCAGTTTAGCGTCAGTTCGTAGTAATAGCAATATATAAATAGATACAGAATGCAGACAATGTGGACGGAGACACTGGAGAAATCTATCGGCGGGACTCCGAGTTCAGCAGTGTGATGGTGTTATTATAGAAGCTATTCCTCATCCTGCTGGTGCGGGACCTGAGGCTCCTGTACCGCCTCCCCGATGGTAGGAGGGCAAACAGTCCATGGTTAGGGTGGGAGGGGTTCTTTGATGATCTTCCCCCCCCCGGCCCATCTCAGCACACATAACCGTTTTCGGTTGGAGGGCATCCATGGCAGTGGAGCGTGGGCACCGATGATGTGCTGGGCGGTTTTTCACCACCCGTTTGTAGTGCCTTCCTTCTGCTACGGTGCAACTACTGCTGTACCAGACCGTAAAGCAGGTGGGTCAGATGCTTTCGATGGTACCAGTGGTAAAAAGTTGGTCAGGATCTGGGGGACAGTGGGCTTTTTTGAGCCTCCTCAGGAAGTAAAGGCGCTGCTGCGCCTTTTTGATCATCTTGGAGGTGTTTGAGGGACCAGGACAGATTCCTCCGAGATGTGTACCCCTAGGAATTTGTAGTTGGAGACCCGCTCCACCTCAGTCCCGTTTATACATGATGGGGGTGTGTCTGCCCCCTCTGTTCTTTCTAAAGTCGACAATGATTCCTTCCTCTTCTGGGAGTTGAGGACGAGGTTGTTATTGGCACAACCAGGTTGTCAGGTGTTGGAACCTCCTCCCTGTAGGCTGACTCATCGTTGTCACTGATCAGGGTCCTACCACCGTGGTGTCGTCGGCAAATTTTATGATTGGCGTTGGAGCCGCTTAGGGATGCAGTCATGGTGGAGAGAGAGTAGAGGAGAGGGCTGAGCACACAGCCCTGTGGCACGCCGGTGTTCAGTGTTATAGTGGAGGAGGTGAGGTTGTTGACCCTAACAGACTGTGGTCCTGTTAGTGAGGAAATCCAGTGTCCAATTGCAGAGGGAAGTGAGATGCCAAGACCGCTGAGTTTTGGTGATCAAGCCAGCGGGTATGACAGTGTTAAAGGCGGAGCTGAAGTCAATGAACAGCAACCTGATGTAGGTGTTATTGCTGTCCAGGTGGGTCAGGGCAGAGTGTAGGGCCGCCGATATGGCGTCCTCTGTAGACCTATGGGTCCGGTAGGCAAACTGATGGGGGTCCAGTGTGGGGGGGAGGCTGGCTTAGAGGTGAGCCAAGATCAGCCGCTCGAAGCACTAGGTTATACAGGTATTTGGATGGGCAAGGGTTGATTAGGGATAGTCAGCATGGTGTTGTACGTGGGAGGCCGTATCTCACAAATCTGATTGGGCCTTTTGAAGAAGTGACCAAAAAGGTTGATGAGGGCAGAGCTGTAGATGTTGTGTACATGGATTTCAGTAAGGCATTCGACAAGGTTCCGCATGGTAGGCTGCTCTGGAAGGTTATATTGCATGGGATCCAAGGAGAGAAAGCTGAATGGATAATAAATTGGCTCCACGGAAGGAAGCAGAGGGTGATGGTGGAAGGGTTGCTTCTCAGGCTGGAGGCCTGTGACTAGTGGTGGTGCCTCAGGGTTCGGTGCTGGGCCCGTTACTGTTTGACATCCACATTAATGATTTGGATGAGAACATACAGGGCAAGATTAGCAAGTTTGCTGATGATACAGAAGAGGGTGGTTTTGCAGATAGTGAAGATGGTTGTGAAAGATTGCAGCAGGATCTGGATCGATTGGCCAGGTGGGCTGAGGAATGGTTGATGGAATTTAATACAGAGAAGTGTGAGCTGTTGCATTTTGGGACGTCTAACAAGGGCAGGACCTACACAGGCCCTTCAGCCCAACTTGCCCACACTGGCCAACATGTCCCAGCAACACGTCCCACCTACCCGCATTTTGTCCATATCCCTCCAAACCTGTCCTATCCATGTACCTGTCTAACTGTTTCTTAAATGTTGGGATAGTCCCAGCCTCAACTACCACCTCTGGCAGCTTGTTCCATACACCCACCATCATTGTGTGAAAAAGTTACCCCTCAGATTCCGAGTAAATCTTTTCCATTTCACCTTAAACCTATGTCCTCTGGTCCTCGATTCACCTACTCTGGGCAAGAGATTCTTGAAGTGGTGTAATGCATAAACAGGGCAGAGTGTAAGCCTTACACTGGTCGGCTCGCTCAGGTGAAGCGTAAGATGAAGAGACCTGAGGAACAATTTCTTCGCACAGAGGGTGGTGGGTATCTGGAACAAGTGCCAGCGAGAGCAGTGGAGTGGGCAGGAAAGCTTCAGCCACATATGGGCCAGACGCAGGCATCATCAGTGAGGCTGTATGGGTGGAGCTGAGAAACAAGAAGGGGACGTTCACCTTGTTGGGACTGTACACTGAGCACCCAAATAGTCAACGTGACTTAGAGGAGCAAATATGCCAGGGGATTGCAGGCAGCTGCAAGATTAATAAGGTTGTCGTAGTGGGGGATTTTAACTTTTCCCATATGGACCAGGAGAACTGTCGTCTAAGGGTTCACTCAGGGTGGCATTTATTCAGGACCCGTTCTTCGGGCAGTGCGTAGAGGACGTACGTCTGTAGAAGGGTCTCGACCCAAAACGTCACCCATTTCTTCTCTCCACAGATGCTGCCCGTCCCGCTGAGTTACTCCAGCATTTTGTGTCTATCTTCAGTTTCAACCAGCATCTGCAGTTCCTTCCTACACATAGGGGACCCTACTGGGAAACGGGCCAAGCTCGCCCGACGCTAGAGAATAGGACAGAGCAAGTGACAAGTGTTAGTAGACCAGCACTTTGGGCCAAGTGACCATAGTTACAAGTGGAGGAGAGGCCAAAGGTCGATGGAATCGTTCCGCAGGCACATTCTATTATCACACAAAATGTCCAGAATAGCGAGCCAATGGCCGCTGTAACAGTAAACAATAAAGTGATTGAGATGAAAATCCACACGAGCGAAATGTAATGTTTTATCTCGGGAACAGTTTCATCGTCTGAGGAAGGCAGAGCTGTTAAAACCCAGCAATGTTACTCTTCTCGCATATGGAGGTCAATAGACAATAGGTGCAGGAGTAGGCCATTCGGTCCTTCAAGCCAGCACCACCATTCACTGTGATCATGGCTGATCATCCCCAATCAGTACCCCGTTCCTGCCTTCTCCCCATATCCCCTGACTCCGCTATTTTTAAGAGCCCTAGCTAGCTCTCTCTTGAAAGCATCCAGAGAACCTGCCTCCACCACCCTCTAAGGCAGAGAATTTCACAAACTCACCACTCTCTGTGAAAATGTGTTTCCTCGTCTCCGTTCTAAATGGCTTACTCCTTATTCTTAAACTGTGGCCCCTGGTTCTGGACTCCCCCAACATCGGGAACATGTTTCCTGCCTCTCCTGTCCAAACCCTTAACAATCTTATATGTTTCAATGAGATATCCCCTCATCCTTCTAAACTCCAGAGTGTACAAGCCCAGCTGCTCCATTCTCTCAGCATATGACAGTCCCGCCATCCTGGGAATTAACCTTGTAAATCTACACTGCACTCCCTCAATAGCAAGAATGTCCTTCCCCAAATTAGGGGACCAAAACTGCACACAATACTCCAGGTGTGGTCTCACTAGGGCCCTATACAACTGCAGAAGGACCTCCTTGCTCCTATATTTGCTTCCTCTTGTCATAAAGGCCAACATACCATTGGCTTTCTTCACTGCCTGCTGTACCTGCATGCTTACTTTCCCTCTATCTCTATCTCCCTCCCCCACCCTAGTCGCACTAGCTTCTCATTTTCACACCACAAACAGCTTACAATGGCTTGTTCCCTTTATCATCGATACTTTTTTGCATATCTTTCATTCATTGTTCTTTATCTCTCCACATCACCGTCTATATCTCTCGTTTCCCTGAACCCTGACCAGTCTGAAGAAGGGTCTCGACCCGAAACGTCGCCTATCTCCTTCGCTCCGTAGATGCTGCTGCACCCGCTGAGTTTCTCCAGCCTTTTTGTCCCCTGCTTACTTTCGTAGACTGATGTACAAGGTCAATACGGCCGGTAATGTGAAGCTGCAGCGCCACCTAGGGGATCAACCACACAGGTTGAGATTCGATGTCGTCGACCGCAATGTTATCCCACTTCTGACACCATGTGCAAAGTGCTATTGCTACAGAGTCATTATATATCATAACAGGTACTTTAATTAGAATACATACAGAGACCATCGAAATGAGTACTGCAGGCTCAGAGTCACAGGGTGAACCACCTAACGTGGCTGCCCGCATTCCACCCGGTGGTAGTGTGGAAACCTGACATGGATTATGGATTATGAATCAGGTCAGCAGCAAAACCAGACACGGATCAAATCAGCAAAACTGTTTGATCTACAATAGGGGTAGAATTAGGCCATTTGGCCCATCAAGTCTACTCGGCCCATCAAGTCTATCTCTCCCACATAACCATGTTCTCCTGCCTTCTCCCCATAACCTTTGACACCTGTACTAAAGTTGTGTAAGTTGTTTGATAGTTTCACGCTGTCTGCGTGAAGCATGACCTTGGCATCTCAGTTAGTGTACCACAGGAGCAGTGACTGCACGGGGCAGATTCTGGATACACACTCACCCTGACTCAGGAGGTTCACTGTGTTTGACTGGTGACTATCGCCTGCCTGCATCCCATGAAAGCCTCCTCCATGCCCTTGGATCCTCTAGACCTGATTATCCTGCAGCTCCCTTGCCCATCGCAAACCTACTGCCACGACACAAGGAACAGCAAACGTTGAGATCTTGAGCACAAAGTGCTGGGTAAGTGTGGAGTTTTACCCCTGAGTTACAGTCTGTGTCCTCTCCCTGCAGCTCGCTCCCCCTCTTCATCTCTGCGTGATTTACAAACTGGAAGCTTTTCCATTCTCAATACGCAGGCTACAAGGAGTGAGCCTTCAGCTCTGTGAGGAATGGCCAGCCTGCCCTGTGGTGGTGGCAGTGTGATCCGTGATGCATTCTCCGGGTCTGATATTCTGTGCCCACTAAGTTTCATCGGCAGATGGTTCCTAAACGTTATTTCTAGTATGCGGTGTGTTACCAGTATTCCATTCACTTCACATGTTTGCTGTCAGATGCCGTGACACAGGTGTGGTGTGTGTGGGAGCTGGCCTCCATCACTGACTGATTGAGTGGAGCAGGGCCCAGGTTGGATTTGCAGACACCGCTTGTCAATAATACCTTGTGACAGCTCGTCTGGCGGCTTTGATGTTTGTGCCTTTCCTTATTTGTCTCTGCTGGTTTCTGTGTTTCTCTACATCACGGTTTGCTGGGCTCCCTTCTCGCGGTTTACTACACGCGCTGTGTTTTTGAAGTGATGGAACAGAGAGAGAGAGAGAGGGGGAAGATGTTATTGACTCACGCAAACAACAGTCAGCTCCCGCATCTGCTGCACGCACACATCCATCCAGTCACACAGCACGAAACAGGCCCTTCAGCCCAACCTGTCCATGCCCATCCAAACTAGCCCCATTCACCCACCTATCACCACATCTCCATTCATGTGCCTGACCAAATGTCTTTTAAAGATTCTAATTGAACCTGAGGTAGACAGAAGTGCTGGAGAAACTCAGCAGGTGAGGCAGCATCTATGTACTTGATTGAACTTGCCTCATCTACCTCCTCTGTTCCATACACCCACCACCCTCTGTGTGAAAAAGCTGCTCTTCAGGTTTCTATTGAATCGTTCCCCTCTCACCTTAAACCGATGCTCTGCTAGACTGGCGTGGGGCAGCCACTAGAATGCTTGCACTCTTACACCTCCAGCCCTCACTTCACTCACTTGCAGTCTCTCTCCATTTGGATAGAAGCTTCACTAAAGTGAACGTCCTCACAGGTTCAAGGTCATCGAGTCGTGCAGCATGGAAACATCCCCATCAAACAGTGACTCCCATCCATACAAACCCCACCTCCCACAACTTGAACCAGAGTCACCTATCCATGCTCTGCTCACCTATCCTTGTTCTCCACAGATGCTGTCTGACCCGCTGAGTTACTCCAGCGGAGAGTGTCCATGGGCCCTGGGTACACACAGTGCCCACACGCACACATACACACGGTGACGATACACTGACTGGCAGCTGCCCCGATTTCCTCGACCACCCACTCACATGCCACCACTCGCTGCATGGGTAAAGACGACCTCGTTCAGCAACTCTTCCCCAGTATCGGGCAAGAGTGTGTTAACGCATTGCGGGAGTAACTCAGCGGCTCAGGCAGCATCTGTGGAGAACATGGATAGGTGACAGAAGCTGCTGCCTTCCTGTATGTGGCGTCTTTACTGTGAGGTGCCCGGTGATCGCCAGTGCCAGGATATGGGGTCAGGCACCCAGAGCTGCCCCATGCACCCATTGTGGGGAGCGTGGGGGAGAGAGCACCCATTTGTGAACACTCTCAGCATGAGGTGACGGGTGCAGCTGGCTGGTTTTGTAGCGACCAGTCTCTGCTCTGACTCAGCTGAGTGAGTGGAGTGGCAGACAGGAGCTGAGCTCAGTCAGTAGAAACGCGCGCTGATTGAATCCATCCGTCACACCAGCTAAATGTCACCCCACACCCTGCCCCCATCCATCAGCCCGCGCGTAAGCCATGGCCACTGAAACAGGCCCTTCGACCCATCGCACACATGCTGACCCATCTACACTGATGTGGCCATGTCCTCTGTGCCTTGCCTGTGTGTGTCTGTCAAAGTGTCTCTTAAACCGTGATTGTTCCTGACCCCCCCCACCCCCTCTGGCAATACCCCCCCCCCCCCTCAATTCCCCACCCCCCTGCAATGCCCCACACCCCCCCCCCTCCCCCAGGCAATGCCCCAACTCCCTCTGGCAGTGTCATAAGGGATAGGAGCAGAACTAGGCCATTTGGCCCATCAAGTCTACTCCACCATTCAATCATGGCTGATCTATCTCCCCCTCCTAACCCCATTCTCCTGCCTTCTCCCCATAACCCATGACACCCGCACTAATCAAGAATCTATCTATCTCTGCCTTAAAAATATCCACTGACTTGGTCATCACAGTCGTCTGTGGCAAATAATTCTACAGATTCACCGCCGGTGAGGGTGGGTGGGTGAGCGTGGTGCAGCGGAGGGGTAGCAGGGCTGCTCTGCCCGCTAGCAAAGACTCAAAGGGCTGAATGGCCTCCATCCGTCTCCCTCCTCTGATGTGAGGCCTAATCAGAGCTGTGGATTACGGAAGTGTGTGTGTGTGTGTGTGTGTGCGCATGAGTGTATTTCTGTGTGTGTGTGTGTGTGTGTGTGTGTGTGCGCGCATGAGTGTATTTCTGTGTGTGTGTGTGTGTGTGTGTGTGCGCGCATGAGTGTATTTCTGTGTGTGTGTGTCTCCTGAGATGTATGTACAGATGTCTCACACGTTGATGTGAGACTTGCTGTCAGTGAGTTTAACAGGCTGTCAACGCGGTTATTTCAAGCTGACGGGAGAAGGATTTGATACGAGTGGAGCTGGCGTTTATTCAACAATATTACACTGTGAATTATTGCCTCTAATTCGTGCAGAATGCAATTCCCACATGCCCATCCCCCCAGCACAGGCCGTGAAGGTCAGCTGGCAGTGCCCCATCCTGTGTGCCCACTAGTTCACCTGTTGTGGTCCAGGTGCTCACTAGTTCACCTGTTGTGCAGTGGGTGGGTGTTGAGCAGTGTGTGGGTGGGTGGGTTTGGCCGGGTGGGTGTGGGTGTGTGTGCGTGCCTGTGTGTGTGTGCATGCGTGCCTGTGTGAGTGTGTGTGTTTGCCAGTGTAGCCGGTGGTAACGTATGTTTACTCTGCAGGTGGTGATTGAGGACCAGAATGGGCAGCGCCTGTATCGCATCTCTCCCTGGGCCCACTACGTGACTCGCAGTGAAACATCGCCCACCTATGACTGGGTGCACTGGGACCCACCCCAGCGATACGTGGTACGTCTACTCATTACACTCATTACAGTCAGAGTCATGCAGCAACAGTCCATTCAGCCCTTTCCAACCCCCAGACTAACTATGCACAATTCCTTTTCCTTCCCCTTACCCAATTCCTGTCTCTCCATCTCTGGGCTTGGTCTAACAACCTGCCTCTCATCCCCCCCCCCCCCCCCCCCCCCGTTAATCTACTATTGGCCCCGATCTATTGGCCCCGATCTATTGGCCATGATCTGTGTTGTCCCTCCTCTCTCCCAGCCTTCGCACTCGCCTTTCAATTTGTGAGGAAGGGTCTCGACCCGAAACATCACCCATTCCTGCTCTCCAGAGATACTGCCTGTCCCGCTTAGTTACTCCAGGATTGGAGAGGCAGGGGTGTGATGCAGGGAATGGGATTTGTAGACTGACCACCAGTCACAGAGTGAACTTCCTTCAGTTTCCCACATGAACTGAATTTACTTCCGTTTCTCGCTCTGCAGACCCTTCCTTCTCTGATTTATCTGGCAAGTTTTGCATTTCTTTCTGAAGGCGAATGCATTGTTCCCACTGTGAGCCCTCTACTCTCTCTCTCTCTCTCTGTGCTGTGCCTTGCACAAACTTGCACATGCCTTGCAGGCAGCTTTGTTTCTTGCCCCTCTGCACAGGAGGTCATCGAGGCTGATACTATCCCAACGTTTAAGAAAGGAGTTAGACAGGTACATGGATAGGACGGGTTTGGAGGGACATGGACCAAGTGCAGGCGGATGGGACTAGTGTAGCTGGGACATGCTGGTTGGTGTGGGTTAGATGGACCTGTTTCCACACTGTCTCACTCGATGACTCTATGTCTGGTTTCTTGCCGATCTGCCGTTATGTTCTGCATCATCTGCTCAGGTCTATGGCGCTCCAATCCTCAAGCCTGCTGCTAACTATACAAGCCACTTCATTCTGACAGCCACGGAGAATCATTTTTCTCGGGTTCTTGTGCCTTAAAGAATGATATTTCTCCAGCAACGTATGTATTATTCCCTTAAATGCAGCATCTTCTCAGCTTGTCTCCTAATCAGTCACAGCCAGTGCTCTGAGATGTAGCTTCACATAGATCTAGATCACTTTCAAACTTGGTTTAAGATGCTGAGATATCGTGCTCCCTCTTCCCCAGGCAGCAAGAGCAGCATTCAACATCAGATACATGTTACACTCACAACAGGCTTTGCTCTTGCCTCAAACCTGGGCCTCGGCCCATGGGGAGTGTACTAGCCCCTGCCCACTATAGCTAGAGATCTGATCCATGCCCACTGTGGTGAGGCAGGGCCGTGGGGAGTGAGGTGAGTGCCCGGTGTGGGTGGGGGCCCGGTGTGGGTGGGGGCCCGGTGTGGGTGGGGGCCCGGTGTGGGTGTGGTCAGGGGTCACCAGCTCACTCACAGCCACTGCCGGCCACACGGGGCCAGTGTCCGACGTTCTCTCATTGGTCTGAGGACCGTCTCGGGGCCACTACGCGGGGGCTGAGGGAAGGGCCGACGGGGGAAGGGTGGGGTGTTGGTGGATTGGGGGAGGGAAGCTCAGCATCCTGTGGGAAGAGTCTGTTGTGAATCTGTTTGAGAGGTTGAGGGGGGGCTGCAGGCATCTCTGATGGTGGTGCATTGTTGCAGCTGTTTGTGTAGTTTAGTGTCACGTGTACCTCTTCTGTTTGATCCTCCCACTCCCATTCCCACTCCCACTCCCATTCCCACTCCCACTCCCATTCCCATTGCCATTCCCACTCCTATTCCCACTCCCACTCCCACTCTCATTCCGATTGCCACTCCCACTCCCACTCCCACTCCCATTGCCACTCCCACTCCCGCTCCCACTCCCATTCCCACTCCCATTTCCATTGCCACTCCCACTCCCACTCCCATTCCCATTCCCACTCCCACTCCCACTCCCACTCCCTGTCGGAAGTCCTGAATAAATCCACTCCCAGCTCCTTGTGGCTAGACTTGGGATCGCAGTGACTGTCTCTCCCTGCAGCTTCTCCCCTGTGCCCTCTCCCCCTGTGCCCTCTCCCCCTGTCCCCCTGTGCCCTCTCCCCCTGTACCCTCTCCCCCCTGTGCCCTCTCACACAAACACTCACGACACCATTCTCTGCACAGCTTGTCTGCTATTGGAAATGTCTCAACTGGATTTACTCTTTAATCATTTGTCAAGTGCAAGGGCTGCTGTTATTTAGACCTTGTTCATCATCACCACCTCTCTGTCTGCCATCACTCAGCCCTGTCCCCTTGTGCCCACTGGGTTCATCATTCACGGACACCGTTCGTTCCCAGGGCCACTGGTTGTTGCACGGTCCCCCCCCCACAGCCTGGGAACCCCAGCACACACGCACGCACGCACACACACACAGACACGCGCACATGCGCGCACACACACACACACGCACACACGCACGCACACGTACATGCACCCACACACAAACACGCACACACACACACGCATGCATGCGCGCACACACACACACGCACAAGTACATGCACACCCACACACAAGCACGCACCACACACACACACACGCGCGCACACACACACGCACACGTACATGCACCCACACACAAAATCGCACACACACACACACATGTACGCACGCATGCACACACGCTCGCACACACACACACACACACACACACACACACACACACACACACACACACACACACACACACACACACACACACCTATCACACTACAACATTGCTGGCACACTGACCACTCCATCCCCGATCATCACGACTAAACCTCCCTCCCTCTCTTCCTCCTTCCTTCTCTCCCACCATACTCCCCTCCCCCCTCCCCCTCCCTCTCTGCTGTGGACGTCTGTTTGTCCCACATTGGACTTGCTGACAGGATTGGTTGGCTTGGGCCACAGATTATCTGGTCACTCCGTATCTGAGCCGTGAGGCGAGGGTGAGGCAGGGATGAGGGGGGGTGAGGGGTGAGCGGGGGGGCACGCTGATGCATGGTTGAGGGGGTGGTGAGGGGGGGTGATGGGGGGGGTGGTGAGGGGGGGGTGAGGGGGAGCACACTGAGGCATGGTTGAGGGGGGGTGGTGATGGGGGGGATGAGGGGGGGGCACACTGAGGCATGGTTGAGGGGGGGTGAGGGGGGGTGAGGGGGGGGGATGGGGGGGGCACACTGAGGCATGGTTGGGGGGGTGGTGAGGGGGGGTGAGGGGGGGGCACACTGAGGCATGGTTGAGGGGGGGTGAGGGGGGGGTGAGGGGGGGGATGAGGGGGGGCACACTGAGGCATGGTTGAGGGGGGGTGGTGATGGGGGGGGTGGTGAGGGGGGGGGTGAGGGGGAGCACACTGAGGCATGGTTGAGGGGGGGGTGAGGGGGGGGTGATGGGGGGGATGAGGGGGGGCACACTGAGGCAATGGTTGAGGGGGGGGGTGGTGAGGAGGGTGATGAGGAGGGTGATGGGGGGGGGGGGGGGGCACACTGAGGCATGGTTGAGGGGAGGTGGGGGGGGAGTAAGGAGGGGTGACGCGGTGACCATGGCAGGGCTCACATCATCTTATCCTTGCCAGCACGTGACCAGATCTCTCGCCCACTGTGGCAACGACACTAATGGCTAACGTCCTGTTTGACCGTAACACAGAGAAATGGAAGTCATTGGGTAACCATGACAATGGAATATTTCCCAATAATTTAGCAAAGGCAATTTCTTTGCCATTTTTCACTTGGCAAGTGATCACCTCAACATGCTGAGTTACTTTGGCCCAATCCAATGTGTGACTCGCAGCAGCTCCGTGTTGGAGACAGACACACAGTGCTGGAGTGGCTCAGCGGCATCGGCAGCATCTCTGGAGAGAAGCAACGGGTGATGGACATTGCAGAGTGATGGACATTGATGGGCATTGATGGGCATTGATGGACATTGATGGACATTGATGGGCAGTGATGGACATTGATGGGCAGTGATGGACATTGATGGGCAGTGATGGACATTGATGGACATTGATGGGCAGTGATGGACATTGATGGGCATTGATGGACATTGATGGGCATTGATGGGCATTGATGGACATTGATGGACATTGATGGGCAGTGATGGGCATTGATGGACATTGATGGGCATTGATGGGCAGTGATGGACATTGATGGACATTGATGGACATTGATGGACATTGATGGACATTGATGGACATTGATGGGGCAGTGATGGACATTGATGGACATTGATGGGCAGTGATGGGCATTGATGGACATTGATGGACATTGATGGGCATTGATGGGTAGTGATGGGCATTGATGGACATTGATGGGCAGTGATGGGCATTGATGGGCAGTGATGGGCATTGATGGGCAGTGATGGACATTGATGGGCAGTGATGGACATTGATGGGCAGTGATGGACATTGATGGGTAGTGATGGACATTGATGGGTAGTGATGGACATTGATGGGCATTGATGGGCAGTGATGGACATTGATGGGCATTGATGGGCAGTGATGGGCATTGATGGACATTGATGGGCATTGATGGGTAGTGATGGGCAGTGATGGGTAGTGATGGGCATTGATGGACATTGATGGGCATTGATGGGCAGTGATGGGCATTGATGGGTAGTGATGGGCATTGATAAGTAGTGATGGGCATTGATAAGTAGTGAAGGGTAGTGATGGGCATTGATAAGTAGTGATGGGCATTGATGGGTAGTGATGGGCATTGATGGGTAGTGATGGGCATTGATGGGTAGTGATGGGCATTGATGGGTAGTGATGGGCATTGATAAGTAGTGATGGGCATTGATAAGTAGTGAAGGGTAGTGATGGGCATTGATGGGTAGTGATGGGCATTGATAAGGGTAGTGAAGGGTAGTGATGGATAGTGATGGGCATTGATGGGCATTGATGGGTAGTGATGGGCATTGATGGGTAGTGATGGGCAGTGATGGGCATTGATGGGTAGTGATGGGCAGTGATGGGCAGTGATGGGTAGTGATGGGCAGTGATGGGTAGTGATGGGCATTGATGGGCATTGATGGGCATTGACGGGCATTGGTGGGTAGTGATGGGCAGTGGTGGGTAGTGATGGGCAGTGATGGGTAGTGATGGGCATTGATAGGCATTGATGGGTAGTGATGGGCATTGATGGGTAGTGATGGGTAGTGATGGGCAGTGGTGGGCAGTGATGGGTAGTGTGCAACGCTGAGATGGACGGGCATAGCTAGGAGAAGCCTCCACCCGCCTGCCTCCACAGGAAGCTGACACCATGGTGGGCAGCTGTGAGGGTGGGTGGCAGAGCTGGGGCTGGGGTGGGATTTAGAAGGGGGGGTGAGAGGCAGATTATCAGATGAAGTTGCAGAGTCTGGGTGTTGGCACATCTAGACAGAGGCAGGCAGGGTAGGAGGCGGAGGCAGGCAGGGTAGGAGGCCGGATTTGGGGCGAGGTGCGGTAGGAATGGAGGGGGGAAGGGGACCATGAAGGGGTGAGGTGTTGGTGGGGTTGGACATGATGATGGAGGCGTGATCGTAAAGGCCACCTCAGCCCTGGGTCACGGTTTGTTTGTGTGTGTGGGCGATCGCTTGTGCCCACGGCTACACGGCCAGTCATGCAGGGACCGTGCTCTCCTTCATGGGGGTGTACGGCAGTCGGTGCTGGGGTGGTGGGGTGGGGGGCTGTGGTCCAGCTGGTGTCCACACCGTGGGCTGGTCACACAGGGGTGTGGGGGGTGGTGGGGTGGGGGCTGTGGTCCAACAGGTGTCCACACCCTGGGGCTGGTCACAGAGGGGTGTGTGGGGTGTGGGTGGGGGGCTGTGGTCCAGCAGGGGTCCACACCGTGGGCTGGTCTCACAGGGGTGTGGGGGGTGGTGGGGTGGGGGCTGTGGTCCAGCAGGGGTCCACACCGTGGGCTGGTCTCACAGGGGTGTGTGGGGTGTGGGTGGGGGGCTGTGGTCCAGCAGGGGTCCACACCGTGGGCTGGTCAGTGACTCCTGGCACTCGCCCACAGGGTGAGGTTGAGGCAGTGTTGAGCAGGGGCAGTGAGAGGGCAGAATCAGACGGGCGCTGTGTGAATTGCCAGCAGCCATCGCAGATCCTCAGCTTCACTGGAAACAAACCAGAGCGATTCATCCATTACTTTCTCATCTCCGATCATTCTTGTAAATCATTTTTAATCCTCTTCTGCGTCGTTATCTCTTTTGTATGACCAGGAGAACTCAGAAGTCGGTGGCACTTTGATGGAGATGCAATCGTGTCCTACACTGGTGGCTTGTGCCCTCTCCCTGTCACCAGTCACAATGTGTGTGAGTGAGTGTGGTGACTGTCACAGGGTGCTGTTTCTCCCCGCCCCGCCCCGCGTGTCCACCAGGGTGCGGAGATGAAGCCACATCTGTATTCTCAGCAAAAGCCACAGCGTCACAGCAGCAGAGACCCGGCTTTGATGCTGACCTCAGGTGCTGTCTGTGTGGAGTTTGCTTGCTCTCCCTGTGACCGCGTGGGTCAAAGAAACATAGAAACATAGAAAATAGGTGCAGGAGCAGGCCATTCGGCCCTTCGAGCCTGCACCGCCAATCAATATGATCATGGCTGATCATCCAACTCAGTATCCCGTACCTGCCTTCTCTCCATACCCCCTGATCCCTTTAGCCACAAGGGCCACATCTAACTCCCTCTTAAATATAGCCAATGAACTGGCCTCAACTACCTTCTGTGACAGAGAATTCCAGAGATTCACCACTCTCTGTGTGAAAAATGTTTTTCTCATCTCGGTCCTACAAGACCTCCCCCTTATCCTTAAACTGTGACCCCTTGTTCTGGACTTCCCCAACATCGGGAACAATCTTCCTGCATCTAGCCTGTCCAACCCCTTAAGAATTTTTAAGTCTATAAGATCCCCTCTCAATCTTCTAAATTCCAGTGAGTCTTTCTTCATATGGAAGTCATGCCATCCCAGGAATCAGTCTGGTGAACCTTCTCTGTACTCCCTCTATGGCAAGAATGTCTTCTCAGATTAGGAGACCAAAACTGTACACAATATTCCAGGTGTGGCCTCACCAAGACCCTGTACAACTGCAGTAGAACCTCCCTGCTCTTGTGCTCAAATCCTTTCACTATGAATACCAACATACCATTCGCTTTTTTCACTGCCTGCTGCACCTGCATGCCTACTTTCAATGACTGGTGTACCTTGACACCCAGGTCTCGTTGCATCTCCCCTTTTCCTAATCGGTCACCATTCAGATAATAGTCTACCCTCCTGTTTTTGCCACCAAAGTGGATAACCTCACATTTATCCACATTATACTGCATCTGCCATGCATTTGCCCACTCACCCAACCTATCCAAGTCACCTTGCAGCCTCCTAGCATCCTCCTCACAGCTAACACTGCCCCCCAGCTTCGTGTCATCCGCAAACGTCGAGATGTTGCATTCAATTCCCTCATCCAGATCATTAATATATATTGTAAACAGCTGGGGTCCCAGCACTGAGTCTTGCGGTACCCCACTAGTCACTGCCTGCCATTCTGAAAATGACCCGTTTACTCCTGCTCTTTGCTTCCTGTCTGCCAGCCAGTTCTCTATCCACATCAATACTGAACCCCCCAATACCGTGTGCTTTAAGTTTGTATACTAATCTCTTATGTGGGACCTTGTCAAAAGCCTTCTGAAAGTCCAGATATAACACATCCACAGGTTCTCCCTTATCCACTCTACTAGTTACATCCTCGAAAAATTCTATAAGATTCATCAGACATGATTTACCTTTTATAAATCCATGCTGACTTTGTCTAATGATTTCACCACTTTCCAAATGTACTGCTATCCCATCTTTAATAACTGACTCTAGCATTTTCCCCACTACCGATGTTAGACTAACTGGTCTGTAATTCCCCGTTTTCGCTCTCCCTTCCTTTTTAAAAAGTGGGGTTATATTAGCTACCGTCCAATCCTCAGGAACTACTCCAGAATCTAAAGAGTTTTGAAAAATTATCACTAATGCATCCACTATTTCTGGGGCTACTTCCTTAAGTACTCTGGGATACAGCCTATCTGGCCCTGAGGATTTATCATCCTTTAATCCATTCAATTTACCTAACACCACTTCCCGGCTAACCTGGATTTCACTCAGTTCCTCCATTTCATTTGACCCCCGGTCCCCTGCTATTTCCGCCAAATTATTTATGTCTTCCTTAGTGAAGACAGAACCAAAGTAGTTATTCAATTGGTCTGCCATGTCCTTGTTTCCCATGATCAATTCACCTGTTTCTGACTGCAAGGGACCTACATTTGTTTTAACTAACCTTGTTATTTCCTGCATCCTTGGTCCAAGGCTCACTGGGTCTCTGCAGACTTACATGGTCCCTTAATCAATCTCTCCTGATCTGTGCCTGGGTTGAAGGAGTCTACAGCATGGACACAGGCCGTTCGGCCCAACCTGCCCACACTGACCATCATGCCCATGCCCCATCTACACTAGTCCAACCTGCCTGTGTTTGCCCCCTCTAAACCTGTCCTATCCATGTACCCGTCTAATTGTCTTTTAAATCTTTTTGTTGTAAGAGGCACCTGACATGTAAGAGGCATCTTAATGTCAAATTCTACACTTTAATAATACACGTCAGTAATGTTCAACCTCAAATAATACCATCCTCGCGCACACACACACGCACGCGCACACACGCACATACACGCACGCACACACACACGCACACACACGCATGCGCACACACACTGGACATACACACACACACGCACACACACACACACGTACGCACACACACACGCACGCACGCACACACACAAACATACACGCGCACACACACACACGCGCGCGCGCACACACACGCGCACACACACGCACACACACACACACACGCATGCGCACACACACACTGGACATACACACACGCACACATGCAAACACACACTGGACATACACACACGCGCACACACACTGGACATACACGCACACACACACACACATACATACATACACACGCACGCACACGCACACACACACACATACACACACACACTGGACATACACACACACATGCGCACACACACACTGGACATACACACACACACATGCGCACACACACACATGCACACACGCACACACACACACACACATGCGCACACACACACTGGACATACACACACGCGTACACACACATGCACACACACACTGGACATACACACACACACATGCGCACACACACACTGGACATACACACACGCACACACACGCACACACACATTGGACACACAGTACTGGACACAGGGGCCCTGGTACCGGACACAGGGGCCCTGGTACTGGACACAGGGGCCCTGGTACTGGACACAGGGGCTGTGGTACTGGACACAGGGGCCCTGGTACCGGACACAGGGGCTGTGGTACTGGACACAGGGGCCCTGGTACTGGACACAGGGGCTGTGGTACTGGACACAGGGGCTGTGGTACTGGACACAGGGGCTGTGGTACTGGACACAGGGGCTGTGGTACTGGACACAGGGGCCCTGGTACTGGACACAGGGGCTGTGGTACTGGACACAGGGGCTCACAGGGGGCTGCTGCGGTACTGGACACAGGGGCTGTGGTACTGGACACAGGGGCCCTGGTACCGGACACAGGGGCTGTGGTACCGGACACAGGGGCCCTGGTACCGGACACAGCAAGCCCAACTCAATCACACTGACTCCGCTCCCATTCCCAGCATCAGTTACGTCGTGCCTGAACAACACTGCCACCTGGTGGTGACGTGAATCAGCATTGTGCGGCCATCGAACATCACAGCCAAGCCTTCCCGCCTCATCCCTCAATGCAGATACAGATACAGATACAGATACATTTTATTTGTCACGTGTGCCAATTGGCACAGTGAAATGAAATCACCATACAGCCATACAGGAAAAAAATAAAGAACACAACACAGAGTAGATAGAAACTCAACATAAAACATCCCCTCACAGCTGGATCAAAGTCAGTCTCTTCCCAATGTTCCTCACTGTTCACCCGTGGTCAGGGCCTCCCCGAGCCCTCCGCTGTCGCCGCTACAGGCGGCCCGATGTTCAGGCCCGCTCCCCGGGGTGATGTAAGTCCGACGCGGGGCTGGGGGACGTCCTCAGCGGCCTGGACCCCGAGTCGGCCCTCTCCTACTGGACTCCGCGGCTCCCAAAGTCCACAGGCCGCTCTGGGTGGAGACACAACGCTGGAGGCCCTCGGCAAAGGGCCCCGGGACTCCATGGAGTTCAGCGCCGCCCACGTTGGAAGCTCTCCCAACCAGAGCTCCACGATGTTGGAGCAGCGGCCCAAAGCTCCGGAGTTCCAACAGCGACCCAGGTAGGCACCGCCCGCTCCGCGGTGACTCCAGCGCCGCCGCTGTTGCAGCTCTGGTCCGGTTCCCGGTCCCCGGCAGGAAAGGTCGCTCGGATCCAGGAGGTAGGCCGCGAGGTGCAGGGCGAGGACGCGACTCGGAGAAATAGTCACGTCCCATGCCAGGACGCGACTGGGAGTTACTTTCCCCCTTACCCTGCCCCCCTCCCCCACATAGAAAAGTTAAAGATTCCCCAAAACACACTTTTAACGGACTAAAATTTAAAAAAAAGATGTAAAAACAAACGGGCTGCAGGCAGAGGCTGCTGGCAGTGCAGCGCCCCTAGTGACTGGGGAGCAGGAGCAGTAGATCAATGTCAGGCCACGGTCCATCAGTCCTCAAATATCCTCGGACGATCCTTGACCGGACATTGCTGGCTTTACCTTGCACTTTACCTTGTACACGTGACAATAAACTGAACTCAACTGGGAACTGCCCAACCTCTCCCCTAACCCCCGTGTTCAATGCCAGGCTGGAGATCCGCCCGCAAGCAGCCTTGGTACTGCCCGACCTCCCCCTCACCCCTGACAGCCAAGTCTGTCAAAGAGCTTCGAGTTGAAACATTTCAGGCTGGTCCTCCTTGAAGGCAGTAGATGCAGGTTTAATGTTTCATTATCTGAAGCATGGTTATATCCAGCTCATTATTAATCAACCCTTCAGCCTCTCTTGCCGAGGGACCTAGAGTCAGGGTCACACAGCACGGAAACAGGCCCTTCGGCCCATCTCGTCCATGCCGACCAAGATTTGTCTACAGTGAAATATAAACTCATTTGGCATCGAACAAAGAAAACTTCAACGTACACTGGCTGACCACTGGCCCTCTGGCTAGCTGGGGCTAGCTGACCACTGGCCCACTGGCTAGCTCAGGCTGGCTGACCACTGGATCGCTGGGGTTAGTTGCTAGCTGGAGCTGGTTGCTCTGGCCACTGGCCAACCGGTGGGTGGCAGGGACTGGTTCGTCTGCAGCCACTGCTGCAGGGTTAGACCTTGGCGCAGCAGGTCACAGAGAGGGTTCTGGGACTTCCAGTCCGTTCCCTTGTGAATATCCAATTTGCTTTCACATGCCGTTGGTTAACAGTTTCCACATCCACAGCATTCCAGATCACAGCGTGACAGCAACAAACACTTTGCCTTCACTGTCAGTCACTAGAGGTGTGACCACAGTCGTCGAGCTCGGCAAAGGCCCAATAGAGGCAAGAGGCACGTGATGCTTAATGCTCACTGTGCACGCGGGGCTGAGCGACCGGTGGGGAGAGGCAGGGAGGTGATGGAGGCACGGGGGGACCAACAGGGACAACGGTTAGATCTACAGGTGGGAGCACCAGTCTGAAGAAAGGTCACGACCCGAAACGTCACCCATTCCTTCTCTCCAGAGATGCCGCCTGTCCCGCTGAGTTACTCCAGCACTCTGTGTCCTGATTGGGGATGATCAGCCATGATCACATTGAATTGCAGTGCTGGCTCGAAGGGCTAAATGGCCTCCTCCTGCACCTATTGTCTATTGTGTCTACCAGGTGAGAGCAACAGGCAGGGTGAGCTGAGGTTCCCTCCTGAAAGCTCCATCCAGTTCAATGTCGGTGGAAACTGATGTGAATAAGGGAAGATGAGATTGTCCAGGTACACACTGTGGTGTCCAGGTACACACTGTGGTGTCCAGGTACACACTGTGGTGTCCAGGTACACACTGTGGTGTCCAGGTACACACTGTGGTGTCCAGGTACACAGTGGTGTCCAGGTACACACTGTGGTGTCCAGGTACACACTGTGGTGGTCCAGGTACACACAGGTGTGGTGTCCAGGTACACACTGTGGTGTCCAGGTACACACTGTGGTGTCCAGGTACACACTGTGGTGAGGTACACACTGGTGTCCAGGTACACACTGTGGTGGGGAGGTACACACTGTGGTGTCCAGGTACACACCGTGGTGTCCAGGTACACACTGTGGTGTCCAGGTACACACTGTGGTGTCCAGGTACACACCGTGGTGTCCAGGTACACACTGTGGTTTCAGGTACACACTGTGGTGTCCAGGTACACACCGTGGTGTCCAGGTACACACTGTGGTGTCCAGGTACACACTGTGGTGTCCAGGTACACACTGTGGTGTCCAGGTACACACTGTGGTGTCCAGGTACACACCGTGGTGTCCAGGTACACACCGTGGTGTCCAGGTACACACTGTGGTGTCCAGGTACACACTGTGGTGTCCAGGTACACACTGTGGTGTCCAGGTACACACCGTGGTGTCCAGGTACACACTGTGGTGTCCAGGTACACACTCCGTGGTGTCCAGGTACACACTGTGGTGTCCAGGTACACACTGTGGTGTCCAGGTACACACTGTGGTGTCCAGGTACACACTGTGGTGTCCAGGTACACACTGTGGTGGGGAGGTACACACTGTGGTGTCCAGGTACACACCGTGGTGTCCAGGTACACACTGTGGTGTCCAGGTACACACTGTGGTGGGGAGGTACACACCGTGGTGTCCAGGTACACACTGTGGTGTCCAGGTACACACTGTGGTGGGGAGGTACACACCGTGGTGTCCAGGTACACACTGTGGTGTCCAGGTACACACTGTGGTGTCCAGGTACACACTGTGGTGGGAGGTCCAGGTACACACCGTGTGTCCAGTACACACAGGTACACACCGTGGTGTCCAGGTACACACTGTGGTGTCCAGGTACACACCGTGGTGTCCAGGTACACACTGTGGTGGGGAGGTACACACAAGGGGTAGTCGAGCTGGAAGTTGTCAGCAACTTTAGAAGCCAAGTTGCACCGTGTTTGTTATTGATCCAGAGCTGTTCAGACATGACACGTTGCTGCTGGGTTGCTACACACAGACCCATGGCCGTCAGTGATAGCAGCAGAATTAGGCCATTCGGCCCATCAAGTCTACTACGCCATTCAATCATGGCTGATCTATCTCTCCCTCCGAACCCCGTTCTCCTGCCTTCTCCCCATAAACCCCGACACCCACACTAATCAACAATCCATCTATCTCTGCACTATCTCAGCCGTCAGTGGCTAAGAATCCACAGATTCACCACCCTCTAAAGAAATTCCTCCTCATCTCCTTCCTAAAGATACCTAATTTAATTCTGAGGCTGTGCCCTCTGGTCCTAGACTCTCCCACTAGTGGAAACATCCTCTCCACATCCACCCTCCCCGGGCCTTTCACTATTCTGTATGTTTCAATGAGGTCCCCCCTCATTCTTCTAAACTCCAGTGAGCACAGGCCCAGTGCTGACAAACGCTCATCATAGGTTAACCCACTCACTCCTAGGACCATTCTTGTGCGCGCATGTGTGTACATGTGTATGCATGTAAATGTGTGTATGTGTACGTGTCGACCAGTGATCTCCCCACACACCAGTATGACCACAGTATGGTCACAGCTTAAGGATAAGGGGGAAATCCTTTAAGACCGAGATGAGAAAGACGTTTTTCACACAGAGAGTGGTGAGTCTCTGGAACTCTCTGCCACAGAGGGTAGTTGAGGCCAGTTCATTGGCTATATTTAAGAGTGAGTTGGATGTGGCCCTTGTGGCTAAGGGGATCAGAGGGTATGGAGAGAAGGCAGGTACGGGTTACTGAGTTGGATGATCAGCCATGATCATATTGAATGGCGGTGCAGGCTCGAAGGGCTGAATGGCCTACTCCTGCACCTAATTTCTATGTTTCTATGTTTCTATGACCCCACACACACCAGCACACACACCAGCACCAACACCAGTACACACCAGCACACACACCAGCACCAACACCAGCACACACACCAGCACCAACACCAGTACACACCAGCACACACACCAGCACCAACACCAGCACACACACCAGCACACACCAGCACCAACACCAGTACACACCAGCACACACACCAGCACAACCACACACACACACCATCCACACACACACCAGCACAAACACAGCACACACACACACACACCAGCACACACACCAGCACACACACCAGCACACACCAGCACCAACACCAGTACACACCAGCACACACACCAGCACCAACACCAGCACACACCAACACCAGCACACACACCAGCACCACACACCAGCACACACACCACACACACAACCAGCACAACACCAGCACACACACCAGCACCAACACCAGTACACACCAGCACACACACACAGCACACACCAGCACACACACCATCACACACCACACCAGTACACACCAGCACACACAGCACACACACCAGCACACCAACCCAACACACCAGCACCAACACCACACACAGCACCAGCAACACCAGCACACACACCAGCACCACACACACCAGCACACACCCTGCACCCCACATCCTACACGTGAGACTGTCCCTCTCACCGCCCCTCCAGCCCCCCTTGACCCGTGTCCGGAGCGGAGCGTTCCCGGCTGCGGTTGGAGCAGGGACCAGTGAAGATTTGCCGGAACCTTCCACACTGGAGCGTGTCAGTGCTTGTGGAGGCTCGACTGTGAGACTTTCTCGGCCCTGTCTCCCAGCCTGGGTCCATGATTCACCCCGACCCACCGCCACGCAACCTCCCAGTGAAGAAGCGCAGCTCACCCTGAACCGCCCACGTGAGACCGGGGTACAGTGTAACCCCCTCCACGTGAGACCGGGGTAGTGTAACCCCCTCCACGTGAGACCGGGGTAGTGTAACCCCCTCCACGTGAGACCGGGGTACAGTGTAACCCCCTCCACGTGAGACCGGGTACAGTGTAACCCCCTCCGCGTGAGACCGGGTACAGTGTAACCCCCTCCACGTGAGACCGGGGTACAGTGTAACCCCCTCCACGTGAGACCGGGTACAGTTTAACCCCCTCCCCAGGGGTCTGCAGTGTAACTCTCTCTCCCCAGGGGTCTGCAGTGTAACTCTCTCTCCCCAGGGGTCTGCAGTGTCGGTGTGGACTAACTGAGGTAGTGCTTCATGTGTTCACAGCGCAGGTATCCACACCCACCCAGACCGCGGAGTGTGAGGATCTACGAGGCTCACATCGGCATCGCCTCTCCTGAAGGGAAAGTTGCCACGTACAAGAACTTCACTAACAACATGCTGGGCAGGATCAAGAACCTGGGTGAGAGACTGGAGACGCCGTTCACTACCCTCCCCCCCACCTCCCTTTGTGTCTGTCCTCAGTGTTAACCAGCCTCTGCAGTTCTTTCCCACACGCGTGTGGTGTGTCAGTAACCAGGCATGTGTGACCATCACGCGTGACGGAGTCGCGTTGCATGTGTTAGTAAACCAGACAGGCAGGGCGTGATCCACCCTGTCGAAAGCCTTCTCCTGGTCGAGGGAGAGGAAGGCAGTTGGTACACTGAGCCAGGTAGACCAGGTCCCAAACCTGATGGTTATTGTCCCGGATAGATCGGCCCGGGACGGTGTAAGACTGGTCAGTGTGGATCACCTGGGCTGTACAGTGTAGCGGTTTATGATAGTCACCCGTACAGTCTATTATAGTCACCTGTAAGTGTTTATTGTAGTCACCTGTACAGGTACAGGGAATGTATTTGTTGGCCTGTTATCCAGGTAGACAGGTAAAGCTAGCCTTACACAAGTACAACTGGTAGTGCAAAGACAAAGGCAGCAGAGTGCAGATTACAGCGTTACTGCAGATTGACGTTGCAGTTTCAGAGAATAATTGCAAGAGGCACAATGAGGTAGATGGGAATATAGTGACTGGATCAGGGTCACTGGTCGATTGGTTAATGGGGGCAGTTAGACAGCAGGAAGATGGAGAGGTGGGGCAGGGAGTCAGACCCCCCCCCCCCAGCTGCCCACATGCTCACTGGTTTGTGTGTGAATCTGCAGCAGTGTCATCGCAAAGCCCAGGGCGTGGAGTGGAGGGAGCAGTCAGTGTAGAGAGGGGTCCAGAGCCGAGGGCATTGTGCAGGGGACAGGGTGGTGTGTGTACAGTGGGCTGGTGTGGAGCGTACACAGTGCGGAGTGTACACAGTGGAGTGTGGAGTGTACACAGTGTGGAGCGTACACAGTGTGGAGTGTACACAGTGTGGAGTGTACACAGTGTGGAGTGTACAGAGTGTGGAGTGTACACAGTGTGGAGTGTACAGTGTGGAGTGTACACAGTGTGGAGTGTACACAGTGTGGAGTGTACACAGTGCGGAGTGTACACAGTGGAGTGTACACAGTGTGGAGTGTACACAGTGTGGGGTGTACAGTGTGGAGTGTACACAGTGTGGAGTGTACACAGTGTGGTGTGTACATTGTGGGGTGTACAGTGTGGAGTGTACACAGTGTGGAGTATACAGTGTGGGGTATATAGTGTGCAGTATACAGTGGGATATACAGTGTGGAGTGTACACAGTGTGGAGTGTACACAGTGTGGAGTGTACACAGTGAAGTGCGCACAGTGTGGAGTGTACACAGTGTGGAGTGTACACAGTGTGGATACAGTAGTGTACACAGTGGAGTGTACAGTGTGGAGTGTACACAGTGGAGTGTACACGTGTACAGTGAGTGTGGAGTGTACACAGTGTGGAGTGTACACAGTGTACACAGTGGATGTACACCAGGTGGAGTGTACACAGTGTGTGTACAGTGTGGAGTGTACACAGTGTGGAGTGTACACAGTGTGGAGTGTCACAGTGGAGTGTACACAGTAGGAGTGTACACAGTGTGGAAGGAGTGGAGTGTACACAGTGTGGAGTGTACACAGTGTGGAGTGTACACAGTGTGGAGTGTACACAGTGTGGAGTGTACACAGTGGAGTGTACACAGTGTGGAGTGTACACAGTGTGGAGTGTACACAGTGTGAGTGTACACAGTGTGGAGTGTACACAGTGTGGAGTGTACACAGTGTGGAGTGTACACGTGTACACAAGTGGTGTGTACACAGTGTACACAGTGGAGTGTACACAGTGTACAGTGGAGTGTACACAGTGTGGAGTGTACACAGTGTGGAGTGTACACAGTGTGGAGTGAGTGTTGTACAACGAGTGTTGAGTGTAAAGTGTGGAGTGTACAAACAGTGTGGAGTGTACACACACAGTGTGGAGTGAACACAGTGTGTGAGTGTGGAGTGTACACAGTGTGGAGTGTACAGTGTGGAGTGTACACAGTGTGGAGTGTACAGTGTGGAGTGTACACAGTGTGGAGTGTACACAGTGGAGTGTACACAGTGTGGAGTGTACACAGTGTGGAGTGTACACAGTGGAGTGTACACAGTGGAGTGTACACAGTGTGAGTGTACACAGTGGAGTGTACACAGTGTGGAGTGTACACAGTGTGGAGTGTACACAGTGGAGTGTACACAGTGGAGTGTACACAGTGTGGAGTGTACACAGTGTGGAGTGTACACAGTGGAGTGTACACAGTGGGGTGTACACAGTGAGCGAGTGCTGCATGTACAGGGTGGGCTAATGCGATGGGTAGAATGCCGCATCATGCAAGTTTTATGAGCATTAGCATGGAGGCCGCCTTGTTTTGGGCCGTTGACAATGTTTAATTTGCGTGTGTCTGTGCGTGCGGCGATATTTAATTGTTGTGCATCTGGACAATTGGTGGGTTTTGTATGAAGTGAAGGTGAAACATATGGCTGGGCATAATGAAGTTGCTGATTATTCAGACTCTCGCACTCATCTTCATACCTTCCCTGAGATCACATCACGCTGGTAGATTGCTTGGCAACTGCATAAAAGATTTTTATGAATAGATTTGTTGGCTTAGAATAAAAAACACTGTCGTTTGCAGATCAATTACCGCAGTTTTAAATTGTCGATAAAGCCTGTTTTGATCAAAGCAAAATGCATGGTATTTGTTTTAGATTCATCGAGCTATTGGATCAAGGAAATATTTTAGTCTTAATTACCATTTGAGTGTTGCTATTGTTTTCTCCTTTATTATGTAAATAGGGAATGCAGCGAGATTCTCACGGTGCTTCACTCTCTCCCCGCCCCACTCACGCTATGTGTACATGTGTGTACGTGTGTGTGTGTGTGTGACGGGCCCAACACATGCGTGTAGTGGCAGCGACTGGTCCAAGTGTAGTCGGGCAAATCTGTACCTACACTGTCGCACCAGCACACACACACCACACACACACCCCCCACACACACACAACACACCCCACACACACACACACACACCCACCCC
>CM069142.1:73347792-73371213 GCA_035221665.1 Okamejei kenojei
CCATTCCCGCGGCACACACAGCCTGTGGGACAGCCGGCTCTTCAACTACTCCAGGTAGGTGCCCCCCCCTCCCCCTCTCCGTCCCCCCCCCTTGGCTATCCTCCCCACACTCACACATCTCTCGGTGATGCTGGGCAGTTAATTTTACTCTCAGTTTCCAGCCGGGAAACTGGACAAATTCTGTGTAAATCTCTAGTTAATTCTCCAGGGCCTCGTCCACACGGATATTTTAGTGAGTTTTGTCAGACGTTGCTGAGACCAGAATCGCTGGGTTTGAATTGTAATCTATTCCTCTGGTGCTGCCCCGACATTGATGGCCAGTTCCTGCAGAGTCCACACTGCCCACAGCAGGCAGAGGGAGAGGGGGGGACACGGGTTGGATACAAAGCCCCACGCCCCACACGCCAACACTTGCGTGTCCCCCCACACGTGTGAGGCTCCTCTAGCCAGCGTCCAGCCTGCCCTCCCCCACCCCCGCCACTACCCCCTGACCCCAGCTCTGCCCCTTAACCCCACTGACCCCTAACCCCAGTTGTGTCCAGTGACCCCTCCCAGCTCATATGCAGAGGGCAAGATGGATGGATGGGGCATTAGTCCCGGCTGTTAGTCTGACCATTGGCGCAGATCATTGCCGAGATCCTTGTTGTGCACTTGCTTACAATGCAGGTGACTCACATATAGTGGAGCCGCAGACAGATAACAAAATTATTGGGTGATATTAGTGGACTTAGATCAGCTGCAGTGTTGGGCAGAGGGGTGAATAATCCAGGCACGTGTGAGTCGAGGTACTTTGGGCAGTCACACTCTGGGGCACATGGAGTAAATGGCAGGGATGGTCAGAGCTTTGATCACAAGGTCATACTGAATAGGAGCAGAATTACGCAATTCGGCCTATCAAGTCTACTCCGCCATTCAATCATGGTTGATCTATCTCTCCCTCTCAACCCCATTCTCCTGCCTTCTCCCCATAACCTCTGACACCCGCACAAAAAGACTGTACATGATCACAATTAAACCGTCCACATTGTAGATCCAGGATCAAGGGAATAATGTTTGGTGCAAGACGTTTGGAGTCAAGTGACGTCTGATACAAGATAGTGAGGGCGAGGGTCTCCAATGAGGTGGATGGGAGGTCAGGACAGCTCTCTAGTTGGTGAGAGGACGGTTCAGTAACTGTCCCTGAAGGAGAAGGGATTGGGGAGTGTTTGTTCTCACTGGTTCAGCGGTTGCGGTGTGATCTACTAGAGCGAGGTGAGGCGTAGATGGGAGGGGTGGTCATTCCCAGAGCAGCACTGGGCAACTGTAAATGGGAGAGGGGGGAAATGGAAAGGCAGTCTGAGGAGCGAGCATTTTGTTCAGCAGATGGTGGGTCTGGGCAGGAAACATGTTGAACCATGTGGTGTAGTGTAGATTAGGGTCAGCATTGAGCAGGAGGGCTGAAGGGCCTGTTTCTGTGCTGTCTGTCGCGGTGAGTCTCACAAGTACAGGATGTGTGGGTGTTGAGCTGAGCTCGTAGTTGTGAGGCCGGCAACATATATTCTGCTTTGACCAAACTCTGCATGTTCTTTTGCTGACCTCTCCATGATTGGCCACAGTGTTGGTGAAAGCGGGGAACTAATTGCTCTCGTTCCTCAGCAACGACAGGTGCTGCTAAAGTATAAAACGATTTTTGGAGCCGTGCCACGAGTGACTGGCGGCAGCCCAGCTGGGAGGTTGCAAGGGGCGAGGGGGAGTGTGGGGACCGGGGTCAGTGTGGGGTCAGTGTGGGGACCGGGGTCAGTGTGGGGACCGGGGTCAGTGTGGGGTCAGTGTGGGGACCGGGATCAGTGTGGGGACCGGTCAGTGTTCGCCCGGCCCAGACTGTCCACCACTGCCCACAGCTTCCTAGTGAATGTTGCCCCTGATGCCCACTGCTGGTTGACTCATGCCCGACCTCTGGTGGAGGAGGGGCGACGGTGGGCAGGGAGTGGATGCTGGCTCTGGCCAAGCCCCGGTCACTCACTCACAACACCGCTGGCCCAGGGTGGATGGGGCAGGGGGCAGGGTTCACGGCTGGGCCAGGGTGCATGGGGTCAGGGTTCACGGCGGCCAGGGTGGATGGGGGCAGGGGGCAGGGTTCACGGCTGGGCCAGGGTGGGTGGTGCAGGGGTTAAGGGTCAGAGCCAGTCACCCTGCACGTGCCTGTATGTTTACAGTCTGTGGATAGGCCAAGGTTGGGAACGGTGCTTCCACTATGAACGTGAACAAACTAATCACATCCATTATCAGGTCATGATTCAACTCCTGGGTTTTTGGAAGAATTACATCAATGCTGCTCCTGGCTCTGGTCTACACGCTGACGCACTAAGTCGATGGATTCTAATTCCAGCATTCAGGATGAGGGCTGGCGGCCACACCCGTTAATGTTCTGTGTTTGTTCTGGCTTCACCTCGTCAACTCTCTCGGTAACGAGCTGCCACCTATCCATGTTCTCCACAGATGCTGCCTGACCCGCTGAGTTTCTCCAGCACTCTGTGATTATCTTCCAGTCATAGTTTAGTTTATTGTCACATTGCGCGTGCTATCCAGTCAGCGGTAAGACAATACATGATTACAATCGAGCCGTCCACAGTGTACAGATACAGGATAAAGGGAATAATGTTTAATGCAAGATAAAGTGCAGGATAAAGTCTGATTACAACGAACTTTCTCTCTGGTTTATGATATTGTTCACAGTGCATTATGTTTACACGTTGTGTTGTGTTGCAGTAAGAATGTCATTGTTGTATCTGGGACACACGACGGGCAGTGCTGAATATAGTGTTGCATCTTCAGGGGAAGTGCGGGTGCAATAAAGTGCAAGGGCCATAGGAGGTAGGTTGGGAGTTTGGGAAAACATCGGTAATGTGTGTGGTTGGAGAGTGAAATAGGTGAGGGACGTGGGGCCGGCATTGGGGCTAACCAGTAGCCGGTAACCAGTAACCAGTCGGTAACCAGTAACCAGTCAATAACCAGTAGCAGGTAGCCGGTAACCAGTAGCCATTAGACGGTGCGGCCCGCCAGAGTGCACTGTGCCACACATCTTGTTGGTGTTGCTGCAGTGATACATGCGACGTTGCTTCTGCAGCTGGGAGGTGCTGCGGTTCCTGTTGTCCAACCTGCGCTGGTGGGTGGAGGAATATTACTTTGACGGGTTTCGCTTTGACGGAGTGACCTCCATGTTGTACCATCACCACGGCATCGGTGAGTACCGCCCTGCCCCGCTTCCGGTTATCCTGCATTATTCACAGCAATTAAATGTACCACCCCCCCCCCCCCGCGGTGCCCAGCTGTCCGGGAAATCCCCCAGGAGCAAACCAACCAGGACATCTTCAGCCCCAAACCCTCTCCCCTACGCACAGGGTGTCCAAAGATGAGGATGGTGCGTGTGAAGTGCAGCCAGAAGGTAAGGAGCAGCCCCTTTAGATATTGGAACGGGCTGCAGCCTCACGCACTCCATGTACACGTGAACAGTGGCAGGCGGCTGGCGAGTCTGTGAGCCGCGAGAGAAACAGGTTGCAGGGAACATCTCGGTGCAGTAGCCTCCACCCCAGTGTCCCCGATGTAGAGGGTAGAATCCCTGCGTAGAGGGACCCCCACCAGGGACCCCCCTCGGGACCTGAAGCCAACACCGACTACCTCAGTGTCCGGACAGCGACCTGGGCGAGGGCTACTGCTCCCACCCGCGGTGCCACCACTCCCTGCACCATGATGACCACGTGTGTCTGCCGCCCACTACGGCCGCTCACACCAGGCCCATCCGCAACATCTGTGCTACATCTGTCCACAGGCATCGGTTTCTCCGGCGACTACAGCGAGTATTTTGGGCTTCACGTTGATGAGGAATCGTTGGCCTATCTCTGCCTCTCCAATCACATGCTCCACTCCTTCTACCCAGACTTCATCAGCATCGCAGAGGTGACGCCCCATGCACCCCCCACTTCCCTCTCCCCGCACACACACACACACACACACACACACTCCCCCTCACGCACACACACCCCCGCACACTCCCCCCCCCGCACAACCCCTCCCCCTCACACACTCCCCTCCGCCCGCACACTCCCCCTCACGCACACACACCTCCACACATTCCCCCCTCACACACACACAACCCCGCACACTCCCCCCTCACACTCACACACCCCCGCACACTCCCCCCCCGCACAACCCCTCCCCCTCACACACTCCCCTCCACCCGCACACTCCCCCCTCACACACACTCCCCCCCACACAGCTCCTCACACCCCCTCTCACCTAACACTCCCCCTTCCCCCCGCACACTCCCCCCTACACAACCCCTCACACATCCTCCCCACCTCCACACTCCACCCCCCCCCCCCAATATTCCCTACCCCCACACACTCCAGGGCAGGGACCGCACGGGGTGAAGGCAGGGAGGTGAGTGGGGTTTGGGGGTGGGGGTTTGCAGGCAGTGAGGTGGGGGGGAGGAGCAAGGTTTGGGGTGAGTGGAGTTTGCTGGGTGGGATAGGGTTTGTGAGGAGAGGGGTGAGGGTAGTGGTGTTGAGGGGGTTGGTGGCGATGGGGAGAGGGGCTGGTGAGGTCAGTGGGTGTGTGGGGCGGTGACATGTGCGGGGGCCGTGTGAGGGTGAGGGGCCGGCGGTGCGAGGCGGTGATGTGCGGTGTGTTACAGGACGTGTCGGGGATGCCAACACTGTGCCGCCCGGTGATGGAGGGAGGCATTGGGTTCGATTACCGACTGGCCATGGCCATTCCCGACAAGTGGATTCAGGTGAGTCGGCAATGCCCAACGTTGGCACTGGGAGGGGTCATGGGGTCACACGTGGGTCTACCAATATGTCACTGCCTCTGGTTCCAGGGGTACAGTGCCCCCCCCCCCGTGTACGGGCATCACACAGTCTCTTGCCCAGAGTACGGGAATCGAGGACCAGAGGACATAGGTGCGAGGTGAAGGGGAAAAGATTTAATAGGAATCCGAGGGGTAACGTTTCCATACCGAGGGTGGTGGGTGTATGGAACAAGCTGTCAGAGGAGGTAGTTGAGGCTGGGACTATCGCAACATTTAAGAAACAGGTACATGGAGAGGACAGGTTTGGAGGGATATGGGCCAAACGCGGGCAGGTGGGACCAGTGTAACTGGGACATGTTGGTCATCGTGGGTGAGTTGGGCCGAAGGGCCCGTCCATGGTGTGTGCCTGTATGCTCTCTCCGTCACTGCACTGGGCCGGTGGCCACTGTGGTCACTGCTGTGGTCACTGGGCCTGTGGTCACTGGGCCTGTGGTCACTGGGCCTGTGGTCACTGGGCCTGTGGTCACTGGGACTGTGGTCACTGTGCCAGTGGTCGCTGTGGTCACTGGGACTGTGGTCACTGGGCCTGTGGTCACTGTGGTCTGTGGTCGCTGTGGTCACTGGGCCTGTGGTCACTGTGGTCACTGGGCCTGTGGTCACTGGGACTGTGGTCACTGTGCCAGTGGTCGCTGTGGTCACTGGGACTGTGGTCACTGGGCCTGTGGTCACTGTGGTCTGTGGTCGCTGTGGTCTGTGGTCGCTGTGGTCACTGGGCCTGTGGTCACTGGGCCTGTGATCACTGTGGTCACTGGGCCTGTGGTCACTGGGACTGTGGTCACTGTGCCAGTGGTCACTGGGCCTGTGGTCTGTGGTCGCTGTGGTCACTGGGCCTGTGGTCACTGGGCCTGTGGTCGCTGTGGTCACTGGGCCTGTGGTCACTGGGCCTGTGGTCACTGTGGTCACTGGGCCTGTGGTCACTGGGCCTGTGGTCGCTGTGGTCACTGGGCCTGTGGTCACTGTGCCTGTGGTCACTGGGCCTGTGGTCACTGTGCTGTGAGGGGCTCTGACCGTTGCTGGTGCCCACAGATGCTGAAGGAGCTGAAGGATGAGGACTGGAACATGGGCAACATTGTCCACACGCTGACCAACCGGCGTTACAGCGAGAAGACCATCGCCTACGCCGAGAGTCACGACCAGGTAATGCCCCGCGTGGGGTCACAGGCGGGCCTGAGGGTCATGGCGCGGGGTCACGGCCTGTTCTGAGGTCACGACCGGTCCTGGGGGTCACAGCCAGGGGTCACAGCCTGCCCTGGGGTCACTGCTGGGCCGGGGAGGGGAGGGGGTGGGTTGTGGCGAGGGGGGGCAGGATCAGGGGCCGGTGTTGCTGACCGCACCGTTATGCCGGTCACTACACCGGGTGGAGCTGTGTGGATCGGGACCTTGTGTGGCCAGTGCCCCTCTGTTCCCCCCCCCTCATGCCGGGCCCCATTGTCCATCCCCGGCCGCAGTGTCCTCACTTCCGCTTGTCCGTCCCCATCCGTCGGTCAGTCGGCCTCACCGGCCTTCACCCACCCGCCAGAATCTGCCTCTGACCCGCCGGGCTCCGGCCTCCGCGGCCTGCCCTTGTGACTGCGGCCATGCCCTGTGGTCAGTACCAGGCTGACCAGCTGCCCTCTCTGGCCTTGCCCGCAGGCTCTGGTTGGGGACAAGACGCTGGCCTTCTGGCTGATGGACGCGGAGATGTACACCAACATGAGCATCCTCTCCCCCCTCACCCCCGTCATTGACCGCGGACTCCAGCTCCACAAGATGATTCGGCTCATCACCCACGGCCTGGGTGGAGAGGGGTACCTCAACTTCATCGGTGAGTCTGAGCCGGGGGTGGGGGGAGGGGGAGGGGTGAGGGAGGGGGAGGGGGTGAGGGAGGTGGGAGGGGGTGAGGGAGGGGAGGGGGGGTGAGGGAGGGGGAGGGGGGGTGAGGGAGGGGGAGTGGGTTGATTAGGTGAGGGTGGGGGCGAGGGAGAGGGGTTGACTGGGTGAGGATGGGGAGGTGAGGATGGGGGAGGGGGTGAGGGGAGGGGGTGAGTGAGGGGGTGGTGGGGGGGGGGGGGTGGGGAGGTGAGGAGGTGAGGGGAGAGAAAGCGGGAGTGTGTAGTTATTTATTTCACCAGAATCCTGAGATTTCTAATCGTGTTCCACCAGGAGGTGGTTTAACAAATAGAGAGTTAGACCAGCTCTGTTGCTGCTGGAATCATTGTGGCGGTGCGTGTCACCGTGGGCCCCGTACTAAGGGAACGCTGCTGCCGCACTGAATGAAATACAGTCATTGTCACAGTGAGATTATTTGCGTGCGTACCCCAGGCAACCACCACACACTGGCCCCTCCTTTGTTCCTTCCCCCGGCAACGGCGTCCTCACTTCCACGTGTCCGTCCTCATCCACCAGACGGCGCCATCATCGACCAACGCACCGACCTGTCCACTATCGCCACCGGCTCCTCCGTAGCATCGACCCCAGCCCCAGCCACGGGCTCCACAGACCCAGGGGCCGATGGCCACGGGCTCCACAGACCCAGGGGCCGATGGCCACGGGCTCCACAGACCCAGGGGCCGATGGCCACGGGCTCCACAGACCCAGGGGCCGATGGCCACGGGCTCCACAGACCCAGGGGCCGATGGCCACGGGCTCCACAGACCCAGGGGCCGATGGCCGCGGGATCCGGTGGCACGCGAGGCCCCTCGCCGTTTGAGCTGGTTGGTGATGCGCCAATGCTGCGGCTATTTCTGAGGAATTATGTGGACACCACAAACTTCCCATTTCCCACCACACACAACGTGCAGGGAAACGGTTCTGTCGGATGTGAGTCCACAAACGCAAGATGAGCTGTTTGAAACACAGAAACATAGAAAATATCTGTTGCAGGAGTAGGCCATTCGACCCTTCGAGCCAGCACCACCATTCAATGTGATGGCTGATCATCCAGAATCAGTACCCCGTTCCTGCCTTCTCCCCATATCCCTTGATTCCCTTTGCCCTGAGAGCTAAATCTAATTCTTGAATACTTGATTCGTTTACAGTCTGTCCGGAAATTTGAGGTGTTGAGATAGATTCTTGATCTCTGCCTTTAAAATATTGATTGACTTGGTACTGGTGTCAGGGGTTATGGGGAGAAGGCAGGAGAATCTGGTGGCGCTGTTGATGGCTGCCTCCGCCTGCAGTCTGTTTGTCTTTTTATATTTTTTATTTTTAGTACGTTTAAAGTATGTTTTTGGGAGGTTTTTTTTTGTACTTTATGTGGGGGAGGGGGGTAGAGTAAGGGGGGGAACCGTCCTTCAGTCGCTTCCTGGCGAGGATGCGACTATTATCCGAGTCGCGCCCTCGCGGCCTACCAACTGGATTGGCACGGCCTTTCCTGCCGGATACCGGACCAGAGCTCCAACAGCGGCGGCAGCGCAGCGCTGCTACATCGCGGAGCGGGCGATGCCTTACCTGGATCTCCGTTTGAAGCATCGACATCGCGGAGCTGTGGTTCGTAGAGCTCCCAGCTGTCCGGGGGCCCTTTGCCGGGGGTGGCCAGCGTGACTCTCCACCCAGCGCAGCCTGTGGACTCCGGTGGGAGGTGGCCGATTCAGAGGTCCAGGCCACTGAGGATGTTCTTCCGTTTGACGTCAGGGTTCCATCGTTCCCGGCAAGAGGGCTTGAGTATCGGACCACCCCTAGCGGCGACCACGGGTGAACATCGGGGAACATCGGCGAGGAGGTTCACTGGACTCTGGTGCTGCTGTGGGGATGTTTGTTTTGTGGACTACTGTGTTCTGTGCTTTGTGTTTTTTTGTTCGTGTGACTGTATGGGAAATAGAATTTTGTAATCTCTTACTTGAAGACAATGACAATAAAGTTGAATCAAATCAATCAGAACGGGTCTGAAGAAGGGTCTAGACCCGAAACGTCGCCTATCTCCTCCGCTCCTTAGATGCTGCTGCACCCGCTGAGTTTCTCCAGCTTTTTGTGTAACCCCCAATCAGAACGGGGTTGGGAGGGAGAGATAGATCAGCCGTGACTGAATGGCCGAGTAGACTCGATGGGCCGAATAGCCTGATTCTGCTGCTATCACACGAGGTTATTGATGTATTTATCGTTACTCTGTTCACTCTGAGTCTGACGTGAGCAAGATTGTCGGTGGATCACTGGCATTGTACAGCAACAACTGTACTGATGTACCACCCGAGGATGATGTGGAGAGAATGAATAAGCTCACTTGCAGCAAACCAAGTCATTTCATCCATGAAGGTGAATTGAAAAACCAAAGTACGTTGCGTAAATAATCCTATTCAAATCCACTGTATGAAGGGGTTGTTTGGTGGACACATTTGACCATTTTTTTTAGTATCACCTTTACTGAATAACAAAAAACCTGTTTTAACTTAGATCCTATTAAACCTGAACTAGTAGCAGTGTGTACTCGTGCAAAAAAGAATAGCCAGATGATTTTCGTATTAAAAGCGGTCTCAGAGAGTGGTGCACTCCTGGGGTTCCTCAGTTGAATGCTGCTGAGACAATCAGCTAAACCACATTGGAACCCACCTGCCACCAATGCAAATTGCAGGATTCAATCCATTTGTTCTCCCTGCACATTGTGGAATTAAGGGAACACCAAACAGTCGGTCGCTGGCGGATGTGAGAAGTCTCTCGGGATGAGCCCCGCTGACCCCTGACCTCCAGCAGCATCTTCTGTCCTCCTGCAGGCAATGAGTTTGGACACCCGGAATGGCTGGACTTCCCGCGGGTGGGGAACAACGAGAGTTACCACTACGCCAGGCGGCAGTTTGACCTGTTGGACAATAAACTGCTTCGCTACAATCTCCTCAACACCTTCGACAAAGACATGAACAACTTGGAGCAGACGTACGGCTGGCTTGCAGCTCCCCCGGTGAGTGTCCTCAGAGACACAGCAGGTCGGGCAGCGTCTGGGAGTCCCAGTCCCTCTCACTGGCCTGAGATATTAACTCCCGTGTGTGGACGTGGCCTCGAAGGACGAGGTCGAAGTCAAGATACCGAACGGGCGCGACGCCGAAAAGCCAAATATGGACATGAGGTCTCCGGGGACGGGATTTGTCCGAGTCCTTGTGAGGGATTGGTCCAGACCCCTGTGTCCATCACATCACTGGCCCTGGGAGACGCGAGGGTGGGGGGGATTTTTAATTTTCTTCACCGCTTTTGGTGCCAAAGATCATCGAGCGGATTATTGGGGTTAAGAGGCTGGAATCTCTCTCTCTCGTTCTTTCTTGCTCTCTCTCTCTCTCCTCCCTCTCTCCCTTATCTCTCTACCTTCCTTCCTCTCTCTTTCTTTCTCCCTTCCTCTTTCTCTTTCTCTCTCTCTTTCTCTCTTTTTTTTCCCGGAATCATTTGGTGTTTTGCGAAGACATCTGCATTTGCATCTGCCGTTCCTTCCTATTGAAGAAGAACCCTGGCCCGAAACAACTCCTAATCCGTTCCCTCCACAGATGCCGCCGAGCTCGCTGAGTTCCTCCAGCAATCTGTGTTTTTTATTTAATTCTGAAATTCGAATGGGTGATGTCTGAACAATACCCAAAACTGACAATAAACCAAAGAAATTTCCTGGATTATAGTATAATAACTGGGAAAAAACTACTATTAAAATTTTGGAAAAAACCCTGCATCCCCTACAATTAAAATGTGGATTATGGAGATGTCGGAGATCTTAAATCTGGAAAAAATTAGATTTGTCTTAATTGTCAAACCAGAATTATTTATTAGAATATGGTCGCCGTTCATAGATTATTTGAAGGGGTAGAATGGGCCGGCGCTGAGGCTCGACGGAAGCTTGAACCCAGGACTAGACGAATAATTTTGCTTTCTTACCTACGGACCTATCTCCTAAGTTGTATTATGGATAAGCGCAGGCAATTTTTTGTGGAACACCTCATCCTGGGAGCAGATGCGGCGTAGACGGAGGAATTGGGAATAGGGGATGGAGTCCTTACAGGAAGCAGGGTGGGAGGAAGGGTCGTCCAGGTAGCTGTGGGAGTCAGTTGGTTTGTCACCTCCCCCCTCCACTCCTTTCAGGGACCCAAGCAGTCCTTCCAGGTCCGACAGAGGTTCACCTGCACCTCCTCCAACCTCATCTACTGCATCCGCTGCTCCAGATGCCAGATGATCTATATCGGTGAGACCAAGCGGAGGCTTGGCGATCGTTTTGCCGAACACCTCCACTCGGTCCGCAAAAACCAACCCGACCTCCCGGTGGCTCAGCACTTCAACTCCCCCTCCCATTCCGTATCCGACCTCTCGGTCCTGGGCCTCCTCCACGGCCAGAGTGAGCAACACCGCAAGCTGGAGGAACAGCACCTCATATTCCGCTTGGGGAGTCTGCATCCTTTGGCTTGAACATTGAATTTTTCTCAATTCTGTTAACCCTTGCTGTCTCCTACCCTTCCCACCTCTCCCTCAGCCCTCGGGCCCTGGCATTCACTCTATCTCTATCTCTCGCCCACCCTAGTCGCACTAGCTTCTCATTTTCACACCACAAACAGCTTACAATGGCTTGTTCCCTTTATCATCGATACTTTTTTGCATATCTTTCATTCATTGTTCTTTATCTCTCCACATCACCATCTATATCTCTCGTTTCCCTGATCCCTGACCAGTCTGAAGAAGGGTCTCGACCCAAAACGGCGCCTATCTCCTTCGCTCCTTAGATGCTGCTGCACCCGCTGAGTTTCTCCAGCTTTTTGTGTAACCCTTGTATTATGGATAGTTTATTTTATGTTTCTAAGTTTTTTTTTCTTTTTCTTTATTTTTTCTATTAAAAAAAAATTGAAAAAAAAGGGAATGGGTGATGTTTTGGGTAGAGAATACTTGTGATTGTCTGAAGAAGGGTCTCGACCCGAAATGTCACCCATTCCTTCTCTCCAGAGTCGCTGCCAGTCTCGCTGAGTTTCTCCAGCATTTTGTGTCTATCTTCAATTTCAGAGTTAAATAAAAAACACAGTGTGCTGGAGGAACTCAGCGGGCTCGACGGCATCTGTGGAGGGAACGGATTAGGAGGTGTTTCGGGCCAGGGTTCTTCTTCAATAGGAAGGAACTACAGATGCAGTTGTCTTTGCAAAACGTAAATGATTCCGGGAATGCAGAGAGAGTGAGAGAGATGAGGGAGAGGGAGGGGAGAGAGAGAGAGCGAGAAAGAACGAGAGAGAGAGAGAGAGATTCCAGCCTCTTAACCCCAAGCACCGCGGTAGATCAACACTGACAAAAATAATCCACTCGAAGATCTTTGGCACCAGAAGCGGTGAAGAAAATGTAAAATCCCCCCCACCCTCGCGTCTGCCCCAGCCAGTGATGTGATGGACACGGGGGTCTGGACCAATCCCTCACAAGGACTCGGATAAATCCCGTCCCCGGAGACCGCATGTCCGTTATTTGGCTTTTCGGTGTCGCGTTCGTTCGGTATCTTGGCTTCCACTTCTTGTCTTCGGCTTCTCGTCCTTCGACGCCCCGTCCGGTCATTAACCTCCATCCTTTCCCCACAGATGCTGCCTGACCTGCCGAGTGTTTCTGCCAGGCTCTGTTTTATTTCAGGATTGCAGCAGGCTTGCTTTGGCGGGTTGACGGTCAGTATTGGCAGTGGTCACCGTCACTACCGGCCTGTACAGGTCTGGTTCATCTGTCCTGATACGAGACTGTGCTTTATCAGGGCCAGTGTTTCACTGCCTTTGTTCGTGTAGGGACAGGTGCAGATTAGTTTTATAGTTAATTATCTTCTCATTTAAAACTGATTGGTTTTATTTTCAGTCCTGATTAAACAAGGTCTGTGTGTGAGCAGCAACTCTGCTAACCCACAAAAATTCCCCACAGACCACTGCCACCTGCTCTAAATATCTCCATTAGTGTGAGGCCAGTGGAACCAGAAGCTGCAGTTGGAGCTAGTAACTCAGTCAGTAACGCTCTCAGTAACACTGTCTCAGTAACACTGTCTCAGTAACACTGTCTCAGTAACACTGTCTCAGTAACTCAGTCAGTAACGCTCTCAGTAACACTGTCTCAGTAACACTGTCTCAGTAACACTGTCTCAGTAACACTGTCTGTCAGTCTCCAGTAACACTGTCTCAGTAACACTGTCAGTAACACTGTCTCAGTAACACTGTCTCAGTAACACTGTCTCAGTAACACTGTCTCAGTAACACTGTCTCAGTAACACTGTCTCAGTAACACTGTCAGTAACACTGTCAGTAACACTGTCTCAGTAACACTGTCTCACTGTAACACTGTCAGGTCTCAGTAACACTGTCTCAGTACACTGTCTCAGTTGTCACTGTCTCAGTAACACTGTCTCAGTAACACTGTCTCAGTAACTCATAAAACACTGTCAGTAACACTGTCTCAGTAACTGTCTCAGTAACTGTCTCAGTAACACTGTCTCAGTAACACTGTCTCAGTAACACTGTCTCAGTAACACTGTCTCAGTAACTGTCTCAGTAACACTGTCTCAGTAACACTGTCTCAGTAACACTGTCTCAGTAACACTGTCTCAGTAACGCTGTCTCAGTCAGTAACACTGTCTCAGTAACACTCTGTCTCAGTAACACTGTCTCAGTAACACTGTCTCAGTAACACTGTCTCAGTAACACTGTCTCAGTAACACTGTCTCAGTAACACTGTCTCAGTAACACTGTCTCAGTAACACTGTCTCAGTAACACTGTCAGTCAGTAACTGTCTCACAGTAAACACTGTCTCAGTAACACTGTCTCAGTAACACTGTCTCAGTAACACTGTCTCAGTAACACTGTCTCAGTAACACTGTCTCAGTAACACTGTCTCAGTAACACTGTCTCAGTAACACTGTCTCAGTAACACTGTCTCAGTAACTGTCTCAGTAACACTGTCTCAGTAACACTGTCTCAGTAAACACTGTCTGTCAGTAACACTGTCTCAGTAACTGTCTCAGTAATACTGTCAGTAACACTGTCTCAGTAACTGTCTCAGTAACACTGTCAGTAACACTGTCTCAGTAACTGTCTCAGTAACACTGTCAGTAACACTGTCTCAGTAACACTGTCTCCACCGCAGGCGTACGTGAGTGAGAAGCACGAAGACAACAAGGTGATCGTCTTCGAGCGGGCCAGAGTTCTCTTTATCTTCAACTTCCACCATCAGAAGAGTTTCCCCGATTACCGGGTTGGAGTGGACCTTCCTGGGAAGTATCCTTCACCGAGGGTCAGCGTGTGGGACCGGGCATTGTGAGGGAGGGGGTTCACAACCCTGGGGCACAACGTCCTGCCTCACATCTACCTGGGTCAATCCTACTTGGGGTCACCCCTACTGGGGTCACCACTCCTGGGGTCACCACTCCCGGGGTCACCACTCCCGGGGTCACCCCTACTGGCGTGCCTCCACCTGCACGGTGAGCAGGCCTGTGTTACGCCGTCTGCCTTCAGATTTACGGGACAGATGAAGGGCATTGACCATAATCCATCATCGGTGTCACGGTCAGCACAGGCACGATGGGCCGAAAGGCCTGCCCCTCGATGTATCGTTCTGTGCGGTCACACCGAGTGGCCACACTCTCCTCTCCATCCAGTGGTCAGCGCTCCCCACCCCTTGTCCAGGTGAAGGGCTTGTTGAGTTGTGTCTCACACTGTAGCCCTCAGCACCTGACCCACCCACCCCCTCGCCACCTCAGTAGTTGCTGCAGGTCCCAGGGCAAGGAGAGCATGCGTTGGTGCGGTCGCTGGGCCAAGAACATGCGTAGGTGCGGTTGCTGCAGTAACTGAGACCAGTCTCGGTGCGGACTGTCGGGTCTGGTGAAACTACTTCTATTTCCGTTCATTACTATAATTGCCTGAATTGCTCTGTGTTTTAGCAAAACATTGTAACAACAGTAAGTATCGCAAATACGGTCGTTACGACTGGGAGCGGAGAGAGGGCAGGTTTGGAAAGACTGGAGTAATCTGTGCCCAGCGTACTGAGAGTGTAGTTGCTGACATCAACCGATCGGCCGCTGATTGTGCGGACGGGCAGCGTGGAGCGGGCAGTGTGGAGAGAGCAGTGTGGAGAGGGCAGTGTGGAGAGGGCAGTGTGGAGAGGGCAGTGTGGAGAGGGCAGTGTGGAGAGGGCAGTGTGGAGAGGGCAGTGTGGAGAGGGCAGTGTGGAGAGGGCAGTGTGGAGAGGGCAGTGTGGAGCGGAGAGAGGGCAGTGTGGAGTGGAGAGAGGGCAGTGTGGAGAGGGCAGTGTGGAGAGGGCAGTGTGTGGAGAGGGCAGGTGTGGAGAGGGCAGTGAGGGAGAGGGCAGTGTGGAGAGGGCAGTGTGGAGAGGGCAGTGGAGCGGAGAGAGGGGCAGTGTGGAGAGGGCAGTGTGGAGGAGGGCAGTGTGGAGCGGGCAGTGTGGAGCGGAGAGAGGGCAGTGTGGAGCGGAGAGAGGGCAGCGTGGAGCGGGCAGGACCCTGCGACCAGTCACCATCCACTGGGGAAACCGCTATAAAACCACGGTCACTGAATGGATGGTCAGCAGAGGCTGTGAAGCAGGACAGGCAGACAGACAGGGCCGCGTGTTCAATCCCTCAATGCTAACATGATGTCGCCAGAGTTCCCCCCCCCCCCCCTCCCCTCCCAAAGGAGCCTCACCCACCTGCCCTGGACCCAGAGCGGGCAACACTGGTGGCCTGTGACCTCCTGTGAACTCCCATCCTGACCTCTGACCTGTGACATTCTGCCCTGACCTGTGATGGGAGGGCTGGATCCAAAGATTGGCCCTGTACAGAGCCCTAGTGAGACCACACCTGGAGTATTGTGTGCAGCTTTGGTCTCCAAATTTGAGGAAGAACATTCTTGCTATTGAGGGAGCGCAGCTCAGGTTAAACAGGTTAATTCCCGGGATGGCGGGACTGACATATGATGAAAGAATGGGTCGACCCATTGTATACGCTGGAATTAAGAAGGATGAGCGGGGATCTTATAGAAACATATAAAATTCTTAAGGGATTGGACAAGCAAGATGCAGGAAAAATAGTCCCGATATTTGGGTAGTCCAGAACCAGGGGCCACAGTTTAAGAATAAGGGCTCCCCCCCGTTATTTATAACGGCGATGAGGAAAGACTTTTGCACGTAGAGAGTTGTGAATCTGTGGAATTCTCTGCCACAGAAAGCAGTGGAGGCCAATTCACTGGATGTTTTCAAGAGAGAGTTAGATTTAGTTCTTAAGGCTATAAGAGATATGGGGAGAAGGCAGGAACGGGGTACTGATTGGGGATGATCAGCCATGATCATATTGAATGGCGGTGCTGGCTTGAAGGGCCGAATGGCCTCCTCCTGGACCTATTGTCCATGTGACCTGTCCCTGACCTTGCCTACACTGGCTGCAGTCTGTTGCTTAGTTTAGCGATGCAGCACTTAACTAAGCAAGTGGTGTTGCGTGACGGGGGGTTTTCCTTGACCGTTGCCGCGGGTACAAGATCGTGCTGGACAGCGACGCGGGGCAGTATGGTGGCCACGGCCGGATAAACCACAGCACCGAGTTCTTCACCGAATCCCGGGAGCAGAATAACCGCAACAACTCACTGCTGGTGAGTTCACCGTCCCGTCTAGACGCTACTCCCTCCGTCTAGACACTGCTCTGTGGGTCTGGTCTCGGCCTCGTGAGTCTACGCGATGTGTCAGATGCTCTTCAGGCATGACTAGACAGCGTCTGGACAATGCTCTGTGGGTCGGGAGTTGTGTCTGGTCTACTCTTTCATGTCTGGGTGCTGGTTTTCACACTGTGCGTCTGGCCCAGGCTGCGTACTGTCTGGGCATCACGTCTAGTAACTGCCCATTGGTCTGCACTGCCCGCTTGCTGCTGGCCTTGCCCTGACCTCTGCCATCTCTGGCCCCCGCTGCCCGGCACCGCCACTGCCCACACCGCCACTGCCCACGACCCACACTGCCCACTACCGCCACTGCCCCACACCCACACTGCCACTGCCACCACCACCAGCCACTGCCCACACATGCCCACACTGCCTGCCCACACACCCACACTGCCCACACCGCCACTCTCCCACACCCACCACGCACACGCTTCCCCACACCCCACCTGCCCACAGTCCCCGCCACTGCCCACACCCACTGCCCCGCCCACACCGCCAGCCGCCACCCCTCCACCCACATCTGCCCACACCGGCCACCGCCACTGCCACTGCCCTCACCCCACTGCCCCACCAGCCACTGCCCAACACCCACCGCCACTGCCCACAAATAACACCCCATCCGGAGCCACTGGGCCACACCCACACTGCCCACACCGCCATGTACCCACCTCCCACCGCCACTGCCCACACCCACACGGCCTACACCCCACTGCCCTCACCCACCGCCACTGCCCACACCCCACCGCACTGCCCTCACCGCCACTGCCCACACCCACACTGCTACACCCCCCGCCCACACCCACACTGCCCACTGCCACCGCTACTGCCGCTACACCCACACTTGGCCCCACCGCCACTGCCCACACCCACACGTCCACACCCCACTGCCCACTACCCACACTGCAACCCAACACACCCCCCCACACCCACACTGCCCACACCGCCACTAGCCCACACCCACGACTGCCACACCCACACTGCCCACTGCACACCGCCACTAGCCCACACCGCCCCACCCCACTGCCCACACCACAACACTCTGCCCACACCGCCACTGCCCACACCCAACACTGCCCACTGCCGCCACTAAGCCCACACCGCCACTGCCACACACGCCACTCCCCACGCCGCCCTCGCCCACACCCACACTGCCCACAGGCCGCCACTGCCCACCACCGCCACTGCCCACTGCCACCGCCACACTGCCCACCATCGCCACTGCCCCCACCGTGCCACACCGCTACTGCCCCACCCACACCCATTGCACTGGCCTTGCCCTGACATCTCCAGCCCCCGCTGCCCGTGCACTGCCTGTCACACCCACACTGCCACACACCCACCACTTTCCCCTCTGTCACCACCACTGTCCAACACCCCACACGCAGACCGCCCCACTGCACCGCCCTGCCCCACCCACCCACACACCGCCACTCCCACTGTCCACACACCACACTGCCCGACTACCTGCACTGTCCACACAACGCACAACTGCATGCCCACAACCGCCACTAGCCACACTGTCCACACCGCCACTGCCCACACAGTCCACTGGCCCACTGTCCACACTAGTCCACATGCCCACGTCCCAACCGCCACTGTCCACACCGCCCACACTAACGCACACCGCCACTTTCCACAACAACCGCCACTGCACACACTGTCCCACTGCCCACACTGCCACTGCCCACACCCAGCCACTCGCCCACACTGCCACACCGCCACTCGCCCACACTGTCCACTGCCACAATGCCTCACAAACGTCTACCCGCCACATGCCCACAGCTGTTCAAAAGGGCCCCCGGCCCTGCTTGCCCTGACCTCTGCCATCTCCAGCCTCCGCTGGCCCGGCACCGCACCCGCCACTGACCAACTGTCCACTGCCCTCACCGCCACCCGTCCACAACAAGCACTGTCTTACAACTGCGCACCCACCACTGCCTACATCACCACCACCACTAAGCCGCACTGCCCACACCGCTCACTGCCCGCATGCTGCTGGCCTTGCCCTGACCGCCTCTCCATCTCCATCACCCGCTGCCCGGCACCCGCACCACAACTGCCCACACCCGCCACTGCCCCGCACCAACACTCCACACTGTCCACCCGTCACTGTCCATACTGCCCACACTCCATCACCGTCACTGTCCATCCTCCCCACTGCCTTCTGTCCACCACTGCCACTGTCCACACTGCCCACACCACCACTCCACCGAGCTGCCACTACCCACACCGCCACTGGCCCGCTTTCTGCTGGCCTTGCTCCCTGACCTCTGCATCTCCAGCCCCTGCCTCGCCCGGCACCGCACAGCCACCGTCCACTGTCCACATCTGTCCACACGCGGTGAGAGACGGCAGTGGTTGACGGGGTCGGCAGCACTGACCCACCGGTTACCATTTCAAACCTTAGGAACGTTACGCAACAAACACGGGCACGAGGAAGACGTTGTGCGGGCACCCTGTTGCTTACAACGTCTGGTAGTTCAGAACAGATGGGGGGGAGGGTGAATGGGGAGAGTGAGGGGGGATCCGTTCCTGTATTTGGAGAGGTCACCTCCTGGTCACAGATAGTCAGGTGTGCTTTGTGTGTGTGTGCGCGCGTACCCGTGCGTGTGCGTGCGTGTGTGTGCAAGTTCGAGGTGTGCGTGCCAGTGCACGTGTGTGCGAGTGCGTTTGTGTGCGTGTATGTGTGCGCGTGTGTGAGTGCGCGTGAGTGTGAGAGAGTTTGGTGTGTGTATGCAAGTGTGGTGTGTGCGAGTGCGTGTGTGGCTAGTGGTGTTGGTAGCATGTGGTGTGGAGTGTGAGTGCGAGTGTGTGTGGTGAAGTGCGTGTGTGTGTGCAAAGTGTGCGTGTGTGTGCGAGCGTTGCGTGTGGTGAGCGTGAGCGTGTGTGAGAGCGTGTGTGGTGCGAGCGTGGGTGTGCAAGTGTCGTGAGTGTGGCGAGCGTGCGTGTGTGCGCGAGTGTGTGTGCTGTGAGAGTGTGGTGCGCGAGTGTGCGTGTGCGAGAGTACGTGTGTGTCGACGAGTGGTGCTATTTTGTGGTGTCGCGTGCATGTGTGTGCGAGTGTGTGTGTGGCCGAGTGCAGTGGTGCGAGTGTGTTGCATTGTGTGCGCGTGTGTGTCGAGTGTGTGCGCGAGTGTGGGCGGGTGCGAGTGTATGTTGTGCGCGGTGAGTGCAAGTGTGGCGTTGCGTGCGCGTGCATGTGTGTGCGAGTGTGATTGTGTGCGAGTGTGTGGTGTTGCGAGTGTGTGTGGTCGAGTGGTGTGCTGCGCGAGTGTGCGTTGCGAGTGTAAACGTGTGTGCGCAGTGTGTGCAAGTGTGGCTGTGTGTGCGAGTTGTGTCGCCGTGCATGTGTGTGTGCGAGTGCAAGTGTGCGGAAGTGAGTGTGCATGTGTGTGGCGCAGGTGTCTTGTGTGCGAGGTGTGTGCATGTGTGTGAGCTGTGTGCCGTGCGTGTGTGAGTGTGTGTGTGTGAGTGCGTGTTGTGCGCGTGGTGTGCATGTGTGTGCAATGTGTGCGAGTGTGTGTGCGAGTGCGGTGTTGTGCGAGTGCGTGTTGTGGAGTGCGTGTGTGGTGAGTGCGTGTGTGCTGCGAGTGCGTTGTGGTGTGAGTGCGTGTTGTGAGTGCTGGTGTGTGAGAGGTGCGTGTGTGTAGTGCGTGGTTGAGTGATGTCGTGCGTGTGTGTGTGAGTGCGTGTGTGCGAGTGCGTGTGTGTGAGTGTGTGCGTGAGTGCGTGTGTGTTAGTGCGCGTGTTGTGTGAGTGTGTGTGCGTGTGTGTGAGTGCGCGCAAGTGTGTGTGGCGTGTTATGTGAGTGCGTGTTGTGTGTGTGGTGAGGGCGTGGTGAGTGTGTGCGAGTGTGAGTGAGTGTGTGTGTGAAGTGAGTGTGTGTTGAGTGTGTGTGTGTGAGAGAGTAGTGTGTGGTGTGTTTGTGGAGTGTGTGTGTGCGTGGTGTGAGAGAGAGTGTGTTGTGTGTGTGTGAGAGTGTGTGTGGTGTGTGCTGTGTGTGAGAGAGTGTGTGGTGTGGTGTGCGTGGTGTGTGTGCGTGTGTGGTGTGTGCGTGCGTGCCTACGTGCGTGGCGTGCGTACGTGCGTGCTGTGAGTGTGAGTGGTGTGTGCGTGCGTGCGTGAGTGTGTGAGGCGTCAGTGATGTGTGTTGCGAGCGTAGTGAGTGTGGAGTGTGTGTGTGTGTGCGAGTGAGTGTGAGTGGTGTGTGTGTGTGTGTGTGGCGCGAGTGCGTGTGTGTGTGAGTGCGTGTGTGTGAGTGTGTGTGTGTGTGTGTAGTGCGTGTGTGTTGAGTGCTTTGGTGTGTGAGTGCGTGTGTTGCAAGTGCGTGGTGTGTGAGTGCGTGGCGTGAGTTGTGCGTGTGCAGAGTGTGTGTGCAGTGTGTGTGCGCCGCGAGTGTGCTGTGCGAGTGTACGTGTGGTGCCGTGTGTGCAAGAGTGCGTGGTGTGCGAGTGGTGCCGGCATGTGTGTGTGCGAGTGTGTTGCATGTGTGTGCGCGTGTGTGCGAGTGCTTGGTCGAGTGTTGTGCATGTGTGTGCGCGTGTGTGCGAGTGCGTGTGCGGAGTGTGTTGTGTGTGTTAGTGCGTGTGTGCGAGCGTGTGCATGTGTGCGCATGGTGTGCGAGTGTGTGTGTGCGAGTGCGTCCTGTGTGTGCGAGTTGCTGTGTGAAGTGCGTGCGCGCGTGTGTGTGAGTGCGCGCGAGTGTGTGAGTGCGTGTTTATGTGAGTGCGTGTGTGTTGTGAGTATGGTGCGTAGAGTGCGTGTTTATGTGAGTGCGTGTGTGAGTGGTGTGAGTGCTTGTGAGTGTGTGCGTGTGTGAGTGCGTGTGGTGTGTGTGTGTATGTGAGTGGTGTTTTGAGTGGTGTGTGTGTGGAGAGAGATGTGTGTGTGTGTGTGTGAGTGTGTGTTTTGCGTGTGTGTGAGAGAGATGTGTGTGTGTGTGTTTAGTGAAGAGATTGTGTTTGTGTGCTTGTGTGTGAGAGGAGTGTGTGTGTGTGTGTGTGTGTGTTTGTGCGTGAGTGTGTGAGTGTGTGTGTGTGCGTGCGTGCCTACGTGCGTAGCGTGCTGCGTGCGTGCGTGGTGAGTGTGAGTGTGGTGTGCGTGCGTGCGTGAGGTGTGTGTGTGCGGGCCGTGCGTGAGTGTGCGTGCGTGATGAGCTGTGAGTGTGTGTGTGTGTGCGTTAGTGGAGTGGTGTTTGTGTGGTGTGTGTGCGCAGTGCGTGTGGGTGTGAGTGCGTGTGTGTGAGTGTGTGTTGTGTGTGTGTGAGTGCGTGTGTTGAGGTGGCGTGTGTGTGTGAGTGCGTGTGTGCAAGTGCGTGTGGTGTGAGTGCGTGCTGAAGTGTGTGCTGTGCGAGTGTAGGTGTGCGAGTGGGTGTGTGCAGTGTGGTGTGCGCGCGCAGAGTGCGTGTGCGAGTTAACGTGTGTGCGCGTGTGAGCATGTGTGCGCATGTTGCGAGTGTGTTGTGCGAGTGCGTGATGTGAGTGCGTGTGTGCGAGTGCGTTGTGATGTGCGTGTTGTGCGCGAGTGCGTTGTGGTGTGAGTGCATGTGTGTGAGTGCGTGTGTGTGTGTGTGTGGTGTGAGTGCGTGTGTGTGAGTGCGTTGAGAGTGCCGTGTGTTGAGTGCGTGTGTGGTGAGTGCGTGAGCGTGAGTGCGTGTGTGTTGAGTGCGTGTGTGCGGAGTGCGTGTGGTGTGAGTGTGTGGGTGTGTGTGAGTGCGTGTGTGTGAGTGCGTGTGTGCGTGAAGTGGCGTGTGTGTGAGTGCGGTGTGTGTGAGTGTGTGTGCGTGAGTGCGTGTTGGAGTGCGCGCGCGCGTGTGTGGTGAGTGCGCGCGTGTGTGAAGAGTGCGTGTTTATGGTTAGTGCGTGTGTGTGAGTGTGTGCGTGAGTGCGGTGTGTGAGTGCGTGTGTGAGAGTGCGTTGTGTGTGTGTGTGTGTGTGTGCGTGTGTGAGAGAAGTGTGTGTGTGTTGTGTGTGAGAGTGTGTGTGTGTGCGCATGTGTGTTGCGTTGTGTGAGAGAGTGTGTGTGTGTGTGTGTGCGGTGTGTGTGTGTGCGGTGTGTGTGTGGCGTGTGCCGTGTGTGCGTGCCGTGCCTACGTGCGTGCTTGCGATGGCGTGTGTGTGCGTGCGTGCATACGTGCGTGAGTGTGAGTGTGTGCGTGCGTGCGTAAGTTGTGTGTGTGTGTGCGTGCGTGTGTGTGCGTGCGTGAGTGTGAGTGTGAGTGTGTGTGTGCGTAGGGTGAGTGTGTGTGTGTGAGCCGAGTGCGTGTGGGTGTGTGTGTGGCGCGAGTGCGTGTTGTGGTGAGTGCGTGTGTGTGTGTGTGTTGAGTGCCGTGTGTGTGAGTGCGGTGAGTGCGTGTGGTGTGAGATGCGTGTGAGGGCGCGTGCGTGTGTGTGGTGAGTGCCGTGTGAGTGAGTGTGTGCGTGAGTGCGTGTGTGTGAGTGCTGTGTGCGTTCGTGCGTGCGATGAGTGTGTGGTGTTGAGTGTGTGAGTGGGTGTTGAGTGTGTGTGTGTGTGTGTGGTGTGAGTGTGAGTGTGTGGGTGTGTGGTGTGTGTGTGGTTGTTTGTGATGTGTGTGTGTGTGTGTGTGAGTGTGGTGTGTGTGTGTGTGAGTGGGTGTGTGTGGTGTGGTGTGTGTGAGTGTGTGTGTGTGTGGTGTGAGTGTGTGTGTGTGTGATGTGTGGGTGTGGTGTGTTGAGTGTGTGTGTGTGTGTGAGCGTGTTGTAGTGTGAGTGTGTGAGTGTGTGTGTGAGTGTGTGTGTGAGTGTGTGTGGGAGGTGTGAGTGTGTGTGTGTGTGTGTGTGAGTGCGTGCGTGAGGTGAGTGTGAGTGTTTGTGTGGCCAAGTCTGTGGAGAGTATAGGTTCTGGTTGGTCGAGGTCTGAGAAAAGATTTTACGAGTATTTTGCCAGAACATTAGGCGTGAGAGAGATTGCAGACGGAACAGTGCAGGGCAGCATTGTGCATCATGGTGACCGTAAGGTTCCGTCACAGC